>VUQH01052226.1:17157-30807 GCA_015106775.1 Etroplus canarensis | reverse complement strand
AAGTCAGGAGTGGCAGAGAAGTATGTGAAGGTGGTGCAGGACATGTATGAGGACAGTGAGACAGTGGTGAGGTGTGCAGTAGGAGTGACAGATGGGTTGAAGGTGGGGGTGGGATTACATCAGGGATCAGCTCTGAGCCCCTTCTTGTTTGCAATGGTGATGGACAGATTGACAGATGAGGCCAGAAAGGAGTCTCCATGGACTATGCTGTTTGGAGATGACATTGTGATCTGTAGTGAGAGTAGAGAGGAGGTGGAAAAGAGCCTGGAGAGGTGGAGGTATGCACTGGAGAGAAGAGGAATGAAAGTCAGTAGAAGCAAGACAGAGAACATGTGCATAAAAGAGAGGGAGGCAGGTGGAACAGTGAAGATGCAAGGAGTAGAGGTGGCAAAGGTGGATGAGTTTAAATACTTGGGATCAACCATCCAACGCAACGGACAGAGCACAAGGGCGGTGAAGAAGAAAGTACAGATAGGGTTGAGTGGGTGGAGACGAGTGTCAGGGGTGCTTTGCGACTGAAGGATAGCTGCAAGAGTGAAAGGGAAGTGGGAGTGACCAGGACGGACAGGATTAGAAATGAACACATCAGAGGGACAGCTCATGTTGAGAAGCTTGGAGACAAAGTCAGAGAGGCAAGGCTGAGACGGTTTGGACATGTTTCGAGGAGGATGTTGAGGATAGAGCTGCCAGGCAGGAGAAGAGGAAGACCACAGAGAAGATTCATGGATGTAGTAAAGGAGGACATGCAGAGGGTTGATATGAGGGAAGAGGATGCAAGGGATAGATGAGGTGGAGGCAGATGATCTGCTGTGGCGACCCCTAGCGGGAGCAGACAAAAAAAGTAGCAGCTCATGTCTCATGATATATCACCACCACAGTATTGTTCCATCTATCTGATGAGTTATCACGTTTTTAATGAAGCAAGCCACATTACAATATGTACTAGGATGTACTGTATGAACCAGATACAAAAGAAACATGTTTGACGTCTCATTTTTAGATGACTGGGGTGTCTAACAATATCTCTGTCCTAAATTCTCTCCAGATTACGCTTTAAGTGAAATGTGTTCTTGTAATGATTGGCAGTGGGGTGATATGAATGGTGTGTACGACTGCTTAACCCTCAACTGACCAAGCTATTTAAGGGAATAAAAGAAATGTTATTATGGTTTTCAATCATTTTTATCCAAAATGCAAAAATTACATGAAAAAGTGTATATTCATCTGGACAATCCTTGCCTCTTACTTCTTACAAAACAAACTCTTTGTTTCAGTAATACAGGAAAAAAACTAGGGTCACAAGTCATCCCATTTCAAACTCGTAACAATATGGAAATCTTTTCACATACAGTACCGTGCAAAAGCCTAGAGACACTCCTCATTTCTTGCTTCCAAAGAGCCTAACTTTCTTGCAATATTTAAAGTGGTCTTAAAAAGTGGAGTAATAGTTCTCCAGGTTTTCTGAAGGCCTTGCAAAGCTTTTCTTTGGACTGTTTTCACTCATTTTCAGGCCAGGGCTTGTCCATAACAATGGACCCAAGACAATCAGTGTTGTGTTTATGCATAACAGATAACTTAGAAAAGAATATTTAAAATTGTATTTTTAGGCACTTTGTTAGTGTCCGTGGTAGCGTAGTGGTTTATGCATTTGCTTTACAAGCGAAAGGTCCCTGGTTTGTTTTCAGGTGGGGACACAAGCCCCTCTCACCATAAAGGGGTGCATCAGGAAGGGCATCAGGCACAAAATCTCTGCCAAACTACCAATACGGATTAATCCGCTGCGGTGACCCCTTGGTGAAGAATAAAAGGAAGCAGCCAAAAGTATCATCTTTAGGCACTTTGTTACTAGCAGCATGTACCAAAAACACATCAATTTTCTCATTTCTTTAGTTGAATCTACAAAAATCCCAATGAAAGCACAGTTTGACAGGCATGAGACAGTATTTTTGCACCAACTAAGTGATTCCCAAGTGAGAGCTATTAGCCTGAAATTTTGGTATATCTCAGCATGGTGTGCAGTTTTCCTTAAAAAAATCTGAGGAAACTGGAGAAGTAGAGGAAAAAAGAAGTAGTGACAGGCCTGAAAACTAAAATGACCAGAGACAGGCTCTGAGATATGCATCTGGCCCTTCAGTTGATCTGGCTACTGTTCACTTAAGTCCCATCAGAAATGTGTCAGTGGAAGGGCAGCTGTCAAGAAGCCTTTCTCAAGGAAGGGAAATGGGGAGAAAAGGCTAACGTATACCAAACTACACAAGAACTGGATGAACTGAAAGTTGCTGCCAACAGGCTTTATGTAATAAGGAAACCAAATTTGAAGTTTTTGTTTCAAATCATTGTGAATATGTACAGAGAACGTTCAGAGACAAGTACGACAGTGAGTGTCTACAGCCATCTGTAAAACATGGTGGAGGCTCTGTCATGTTTGGAGCTGATATTCAGCCAGTGGCAATGGGGATCAAAATGGATGGAATACTGAATGCAGAAAAGAACAATCAGATTTGAGCCACCATGCAATACCATCTGAAAAGCATATAATTGGCACCAGATTCATTTTCCAACATAACAATGACCCCAAACACACTGCCAATGGAACATTATCAATCATGGATTTCAGTGCAGAATACCCAAAGGCAAACAGGGAGCACTGGCACAAAACCTCAGGAAACAGGTAAAAAGTAGTGTAGTGTAGTGTAGTGGTTTACACGTTTGCCTTGCAAGCAAAAGGTCCCTGGTTCGATTCCAGGTGGGGACAAAAGCCCCCTTCCCCAAGGAAGGTTGCATCAGGAAGGGCATCTGGCGTGAAACCTCAGCCAAATTACCAATGTGGATTAATCTGCTGTGACTACCCCTTGGGGAGAAAACAAGAGAGCAGCAGAAGGTACATGGCCTTGTCAACAACACATGCTAACATTTCTGCCTGATGGCCTTCATCAGATCTCTGATTGCCTTTGGGTATTCAACACTGGAATTTTGGGAGTAGCACCACAGATGAATCTACTGGAAAAGTGAATCCTTTTATCAGTCATGGACTGGCCACCCAAGAGCCTGAATCTCACCATTACTGGAGCAGTGCAGGGTCAACTCTGACAGAGAATTGAACAAAACACAGCCAACATCCAAAGCAGAGCTTTAGAAGGTTTTTCAAGAAGCCTGGAGAACTATTCCTGAAGCCAAGAAATGACAAGAAAGCTTGCCTATAAGAGTTCAGGCTAGGTAGCCTTACCTTACCAAATACTGACTTTCAAGCCCATCAGAAATGTACAAACTCTGTTTTTGTCTTAAATACTGTATTGTATTTGCACGTGTTTCAATGAATACATTTTCCTAGCAAAACAAAGAAAGGAGGGGGGTGGCTCAAGACATTTCCACAGTATTGTATTTAATGAACTCAAAAAGGACAACAAGCCACATCCAGGAGAGAGTGTCAGCCCTTACAACAGCAGTTTTGTAAAGAGACACGGTTTTCAATAATGAACGAGCTGGCGTTATCAGCCACACAGGTGAACGGTCTGTAATCCTGCACCAAGCCTCCGGTAAGTAAAAACGGCATCTTTGGCGTTCGTTGAACTCTCTTACCGATGAGCGACAACGCCGGACGGACAAGGAGAGCCACGTTATTCGTCTGACAGCGGTTAGCTCCCGGAGCTGTAACCGAAGCGGTGAAAGGAGGCGAGCACATGAACAGAGCAGGGACGACACGACGGTCATGGCAAAGATTTAATAGCTAATGAGGCACAGGTACAGATAACAGCTATGTTTACGTGTTTTTCATAAGCTAGCTGCTACCATCAGCTCACATTCGCGTGCCAAATTAGCGCGTAATCTTCACCGTTTTCTTTATTCACCCGCCACAGCTCTACACGTGCGCACGATTTCCTAAACAAAACCCGCTTGATGATGTCGCCAGGCAAAACCAATCAAACTCGTCCGCACGTCATAACTGAAAATTGCGCACGATCGTTTCGGCAAGTGATTGGTATGCCTAGCATTGCTAAAGTGTACGGAAGTAGCATGCGTCCTTTGTAGGTGTGTAACAGGTGATCGCTGCGAAGCCCTATATTTTTGTATTACTACATTGCTACCGATAACTGTGACAGCTGTACGGGTAGAGGGGTTGCTTACAGACTTACCTCCGCCCAGGACTTGGAGCAGAAGATGGAGCGGGACTCCGCCGGTGCCGCAGAAAGGACCGAGCCGGCTTCGCCTTTGAGGAAAAATATTAAAGAAGACACTTGCGCAGCTAATTCCCTCACCTCCCGGGGAGGGACCTGTAGTAATACTGATGTCGCCCGAGCCAGGTGGACTCTCCTGAGACAGGTACAGCCTGAGATGAGAGCACAGAGCTCCCATGGTTGAAGCTTTGTGCCTCAGGGAACAACGAGGATGATGGGAGCCCAGCAGTAGTCAGTGTTTCTTCTTGTCCCCGAGTTTGCCTGTAAAACCATTGTTTACATAGATTTCAAATTTTAATGAATCACACTTTTTATTCATCAACCCCGAAAAAGAGGGGGTGAAATAGGCGGGAAGGATTTCCTGACTATTTTCTCTGGAGTTTGCTCGTCAGAATAAATGAGAATGCAACCCCAAATTTGCAAATCTCATAAACCAATATTTTATCCATAAGTTGTTTAGAAAACATATGAAATGTTCAAAGTGAGACGTTTTACTATTTCATAAAAATACTGGCTCGTCTTGAATTTCACAAGCCCCTCTCACCATGGATGGTTGTGTCAGGAAGGGCATCCAGCGTAAAACCTCTGCCAAATTACCAATGCGGAATAATCCGCTGTGGCGACCCCTTGGTGGAGAATACAATGGAGCAGCTGAAATTTACTAGCTCATCTTGAATTTGATGGCAGCAACACATCTAAAAAAAAAGTTTGGACAGGGCCATGTTTATCACTGTGTGACAGCCCCTCTTTAACAAAAGTCTGTAAACATCTGGGAACTGACACCAGCTGCTGGACCTTTGGGAGAGAAATGTTGTCCCATTCTTGTTAGACATAGGATTCCAGTTGCTCAACAGTTCTGGGTCTTCTTTGCTGTATTTTGTGTTTCATTTGGTGAAAGGTCCAGCACCAAAAATCTTCTGCTACGAAGCCACGCTGCTACAGTTTAGCATTGTCTTGTTGAAATATGCGAAGTCTTACCTAATAAAGATGCTATCTGAAGGGGAGCATATGTTGCTCTAAAACCTGCATATACATTTCGGCACTGATTGAGCCTTTCCAGATGTGCAAGTTGTCAGTACCATAGGCACTAATGCACCTCTATACCGTCAGAAATGCAGGCTTTTGAACTGAGTGCCGATAACAAACCAGATGGTCCCCCACCTATTTAGTCTGGAGGAACTGACTTTTATGATTTCCAAAAAGAATTTCATATGTGTCTGACCACAGAACAGTTTTCCACTTTGCTTCAGTTCATATTAAGTGAGCTTTGGCCCAGAGAAGATCGCAGCGTTTCTGGATCATGTTCGCATGTGGCTTCTCTTTTGCATGATAGTGTTCACCTCTGTATGTGGATGGCACAGCTAACTATGTTCGCAGTGATTTCTAGAAGTGTTCCTGAGTCCATGCAGTGATTTCCATGACAGAATCATGCCTGTTTGCAATAAAGGGCCGCCTGAGGGCCTGAAGATCACCAGCATCCAATATTGGTTTTTGGCCAAGCCTCTTGTGCACAGAGAAGTCTTCAAATACTCAGAATCTTTTGATGATATGATGCACTGCAGATGATGGAATATTCAAAGGCTTTGCAGTTTTATATTGAGGAACATTATTTCTGAAATCGCTCCACAATTTCTAAATGCAGTTTCTCACAGACTGCTGAACCTCTGCCCAGCTTTATTTCTAAGAGACTCTGCCTGTCTAAGGTGCTCTGTTTCTACCCAGTCACATTACTGGCCTGTTGCCAATTAACTTAATTAGTCGCCACATGTTCCTGCAGCTGTTTCTTTTTAGTATGACAGCCTTTTGTTGCCCTTGTCCCAACTTTTTTGAGAAGTCTTGCTGCTATCAAATTCAATATGAACTAGTGTTCTCATGAAATAGTAAAATTTCTCCCTTTCAGTACTTCATATGTTTTCTGTGTTCTTTTGTGAATAAAATTTTAGTTCATGAGATTTGCAAATTGTACCATTGTGTTTTTATTTTTATTATTCGCAGCTGCCCAACCTTTTTGGAACTGAGGTTATATACCCTATATGGAAAAAAGGCAATGTGTGACACAAATACTCCCAAATTAAACAATAGTATATCTCATGTATCAGATTTGGCAAAAGTACACACATTCTTTACTCAAGTGGGAGTATAGATACGTGTGTTTAAAAAGACTGGTAGAAGTTTAAGTACTGACTCAATTTCTTTACTCAAGTAACAGTAAAACATACAGACTCTGAAGTGTATAAAGTAGCTCATTAAAGATATTTCTAACAACTATTTTTGTGTAAAGCTAACTCAACCTCATGTCACATTGGTATAATATAAAGAAATATAAATAAACAGAAACAGCTATTGTATATCAACTTCTATTACTTATGCTAATGAATGTATTCAGCTTGAACAACTGTTACATAGAACACAAGCAGAAAAAACTTACTTCATTACTGTAAATTAAGTACAGTAATGAAGTATTTGTATTTCGTTACTTCCTACTTCAGCAAGATATGGCAATAGAATATAACCTGGGTGTCATAGGGAGGAGTTCAAAGTTTGATGACCACAGGTAGGAATGATTTCCAGTGGTGTTCTGTTGTGCACTGTGGTTAAATTAACCTTTTGTTAAGTGTGCTCTTGTGTCTGTCCAGCACATTATGTAGGGGGTGTGAAGGATTGTCCAGTATTGTCTGTAACTTGGACACACTGTCAGAGAGTGAGGCTCCACACCCACAACATTACTGGCCTTGTGGATCCGTTTTTTGAGTCTGATGGTGTCCGCTGCCCAAGCATACCACAGCATAGACAGACCCATAAAATATCCTGAGCATCATCTGGCAGATACTGAAGGACCTCAGCCATCTCAGAGAATATAGAGACGCCTGAGAGTTTCTGTGTTTTTAAAGTCCAGTTCATTGTCACTGTGGAACTTGTTATCACCCACTGTCTCCACACAGACCACCAGGCAGTTTTATGATGCCTGTTTCAATCTATTATAGTAATACCAAAAGCAGCCTGTTTATAGCACATCCGCTTTAGAGCAATTTTGTCAGCACTTACAAGCTATCTTTCCCCCTTTTTATAAATTCAGATGCACCATGTAGCACCAGAACAGTAGCTGTGCATAGGGCTTCTGCTTTTTACCGTAAATGGGCATGATACTGACCTTACCCTGGGCTGACAGGAAAGCGTCCTGCAGGATCATATTGCAGTCCATATTTTGCGCCTCTTCTTCCTGACACACTAACAAACTGAAAGTGTTTGGACTTCACACGAACTGTTAGGTAGATAGGTAACTTTTAGGTAGATAGGTAACTTTTTATAAACTCACTGGCTACTTGAATACTGACACCATCAGGTTGGACCCCTTTTTATCTTCAGAGCTGCCTTCATTCTTCATGGCATAGGTTCAGCAAGGTGCTGGGAACATAACTCAGAGATTTTGGTCCATATTGACATGATAGCATCACACAGCTGCTGCAGATTTGTTGATGATACATCTATGATGCGTGTCTTCCTTTGTGCCACACCCTGAAAGTGCTCTGTTGGATTGAGATTAAATGACTGTGTATTGTGAACTAACTGATTGTCATTGTGAAGGAACCAGTTTGTGATCTTTTGAGCTTTGTGAGTGGCGTGTTATCTTGCTGGAAGCAGCCATCATAAGCTGGGTACACTGTGGTCATAAAGGGATGGACATGTTCACTGACAATACTTGGGTAGGCTGTGGTGTTTAAATGACGCTCGCTGCCACCAGCAGTCTGAACTGTTGATACAAAGCAGGATGGATCCATGTTTTCATATAGTTTACACCAAATTCTGGCCCTACCATCTGCAGAAATCAAGACTCATCAGACTAGGCAAATTGTAGCATCCGGTGTGGTGTTCTGTTGCTGTAGTACATGTACTTCAAGTTTGATGTGTTTCAGAGGTGCTCTTTTGCATACCTTATTTCTAATGAGTAGTTATTTGAGTTACCGTTGCCTTCCAATCAGCTCAAAGCAATCTGGTCATTTTCATGTGACCTGTGCCATCAACAAGGCATTTTTGCCCAGAGAACTACTGCTCACTAGATATTTTTTTATTTTTTAGACCATTCTCTATAAACTCTAGAGATGGTTGTGCAGGAAAACCACTGTAGATCAGCAGTTTATGAAATACTCAGGTCAGCACCTCAGCCACCAACAACCATGTCATGTTTAAAGTCACTTAAATCCTCTCTCTGCCCCATTCTGATGCTCAGTTTGATCTTCAGCAGGTTGTCTACATGCCTAAATACATTGAGTTGCTGTTATTTTATTGGTTTATTAGATATTTGCAGGTATAGTTAACGAAGTAGCCAGTAAGTGTACATTCCAATAAGAAATTTTTTTTGTATATATTTATGGTTTCACATTGTACAGTGCTGTGATTTGCCATACATAATACTTAAAACTAACTGGAAAGTTTTTGCTTTGTTCCTGAAGAAGTTAATACAACATAATGAGTGTTTTGCTGTGTACAGCAATTCAAGCTTTAAATATACACGTAAAATTTGGTGAAAACGTCTGTCACCTTCTTTAAATATTATAGTATTCCTGAAGGACCTCTTGTCTGTTAGTTTGAAAAAGAACATGGCCAGAAAAGGAAATCTGACAGATTGAGTCTGGAAATACTTTACAGCTTCTGAGCAGAACTGACAGTGAAGTCTTTTGTGAATTTAATAACTCCACTTTTTTTTTGCCTCTCACAGGTCTTGCGTCAGAAGCAGGTGGAGAGTCCAGAGGTCAAGCAGGCTTCTGTTCGCAGGTTTTCCACGTTTGACCTTTTCAGCAGAAAAAGGCTTATGGCACAAGACCATAGTGATACCTCAGATGACCAGTGGGTGGAGTACAGAAGTGTCTCCTTTCCTGAGTACAGTGCCTTACTCAGGTACACACACTTGAATGGATGCACATGTGGCTCTAGTTTCTTTCTGCCGCTGAGAACGCATAGAGCAACACACAATGGGCCATTTGTGATACTACAAACATCAGAATAATTAAAATCAGCAATGAATACGTTTTTGTAGGATCTTATTTCGCTTCTGTTATCACATTTAACGGCTCCTGGAGCTTTGATGATAACAATAACTAAAAGCCTGTAGAATCTGTGGTTTGTTACACATTTAGAACAAACCACATTGAATAAAGTGCGTCATGGCATATGCTTTAAAATAGTTTGAGAGGTAGTGATAAAATGTCTAAAAAATGTAGTTTTACAGAGATAGTTACTATAAAAATATGTACATTGCAGTGAAGGACACATAGTAGGTTTTGTTCATTAGGCTTGAAGAAAACTTGAAATCTTTAAACTTGAAATTAAATGTGGTCACTGGTTTGAGGAAACATTTTCAGCATATTTTTGGATATAGCAAAAATAGAGCAAAACAATTCCTCTGCAACTTAGTAAGGTCAACTTTATTATCTATATAAATGACATGAAAAGCAAAATTTGTGCTCTCTTTTTGGTATGTTTCCTATGAAACAAAGCTCAAAAAAGTAATTTAGAGTTTTAATCATGTTCATACATCATTTATATGAAAAAAACATAGTTCAACCCCCCCAGACTGCTGTATAATCATTTCTATTTTTGTCTTTCTAAGGGATAACCTGGGGCCCCTTAGAGTTAACGAAGTGCTCAACAGTTTTGACAACACTGGTAATGTCTGTAAGTACATACTTTTTCTTACTAGTCATTGTATTTGCAATGTGGTCGTGTGTTTATCCAAGCATGCATATGATTGTGTTCACAGTGGAGTTCATTTTATCCGTAGTGCTCCCTGGCTTTCATCCTTGACACACATGCACACCCACGCTACAAGTTTGGGTTAACCTCATGCTGTGTTCTGTTAGTATTTGATTGATGGTTTGATGTAGGTGGTTTGATTCCATCTCTCTGAATTGGAGTGTGTCTCTTGTGTGCGCCATCTACAGCAGTTTATCATGTGCTCATTCCTCCCAGCTACCTTCAGATGTCCTTTAGAAGTAAAGTGGGTTGCAGTCTTCTTATTGCTTCAGTCGACAGTGATGAGTGGTTTGGGAGAAAAGAAAGACCATGACTCAAACAGGGATTTGCACATGCTCTACGATATGGAGTGGAGTGGCGTCACTTGATGCACAATAGCCTTGGTTCTGACCTTCATTCTTTGAAACAGTTTTAAAGTATTTTACCTGCCTGAGTTTGCTTCAGATTTTATTTAATTCAGTCTGTTCTGCACAGCTATTGCTGATGTATTTTAGCCATGTAAATTCAGTCATAGAGGTATTTCAGCTACGTTTGCATGACTTTTTTTATAGTTATTGAAACATATAGTTTCTGTTCAATTCAGTTTTATTTATATAGCGCCAATTCACAAAAAAAGTCACCACAAGACGCTTTACACTGTAAGGTAGAGATCCTATAGTGTTAGAGAGAAAACCCCAGCAATCAGACGATCCCCGAGGAGAGCAGAGTGAGACACAGACTATGGGAGAGAGAAGACATCATTAAAAAATCCTGCAGTGTAGGTTTATAATCACATACATGCTTACGGCCACTTTATTCGGTACACCCTGCTACTACTGTGTTGAACCCCCTTTTGCCTTCATAGCTGCCTTAATTCTTCATGGCGTAGATTGATCAAGGCTCTGGCAGCATTCCTCAGAGATTTTGATTCATATTGACCTGAATCACATAGTTGCTGCGGATATGTCAGCTTCACGTTCATGATTCCAATCTGCTGTTCTCCTACATCCTAAATGTGCTCTACTGCATTGAGACCTGGTGACTGTTGAGGCCATTTGAGATGATTTGAGCTTTGTGGGTCCATGCTTTCATGTTGTTTATGCCAAATTCTGACCCGGCCACCCGAATGTCGTAGCAAAAGTCGAGACTCAATAGATCAGGCAACATTTTTCCAAGCTTCTACTGTCCCATTTTGGTGAGTCTCACTTTCTTGTTCTTAGCTGTTGTGCATTCAGTGATGCTGTTGGTTATAACAAGTGGTTATTTGAGTTACTTTTGCTTTCCTGTCAGCTCAAAGCAGTCTGGTTGTTTTCCTAATAAAGTGGTCGGTGAGCACTTCCTTGTAACTATGAACATATTTTGCTTAATTGGTGAGTTTTATGCAACACAAGACAATTTTTTTTTGTCCATCTAAGTAAAAATGTATGCTTACTTGCACCTTCAGGGTAAAGATTTTGCAGCATCAACACTGAGATAATTGGAAAACTTCAATGAAAATTGTCTTAAAACAATGAAAAACTATAGGTTTTATAATAATCTTCAGTATATGTGTATCTTGTTCACTTTTAAGCCAATATGTTTTAGCGTTACCCAGCCAGATGGTTCCACTGGAGTCAGGGGTGAATGCCATGGCTAGAGGCTACTTCACTGGAAGCAGGAATCAGATTATTAATGACAGAGCTCAGTGGCAGCTCTCATTCCAAACTGCTAGAATGGGTAATCCCTTCTCTCCACAAGGAGACGAGAGAATCATTTTTTTTTCTCTGGAGAGTGAAAAAGAACAGGTCATCATGTTTTTGGCTTGTTCCACCCAACTTTACTGTTCTTTGTGGTTTGCAGATTCCTCATTCACTCCATTCTTCATTCTCTTCCTCCTTTAGAGTATATGTAGTAACTTGTATAAAGACTTTCTCATTCACACCAGACATCTCCAGTTACTTAGAACATACCCCCTCAGCCACATTCCTCTTTCTCAATATGCCGCTCTCACCATTACTCCTCTTTTTTCCTTTTACCCCTCCACCCCTCTGTCCTCCCAGCTGGAGTCATGCTTTGCCAGATGGGTAACTGAGTTCCTGACTTGGTCAGTGGATTAGCACAGCCGGAGATGAGAGCACAGGGGAGGGAAGAGGAGAAAGGGGGAGATGGTGGGTGGGCATGCCGGAGGTGTAACGTGTGTATATGTGTGTGTGTATAAGGAGTGGAGAGCCACTAGTAAGGGGACCTCGCTCCTCAAACAATGGGGCAGCCATCTCCCTCCTGTTCTCCATCCCATGTTTGAGGCTAGTAATGCGTGAGATCAATTAGGACTGGTTGAGAGGAGGCTCTGAAAGGCCCAGAGGTGACCCTGTCAGAGCTCTGGGGTATATTTTTTGGGGTGGGGGTCAGAGAGAAACCCCTCTAAAATACACAAACACACATCCTCACTTATGTGCACTCCTCACAAAGATATAGAGCCAAGCACAATACTTACAGAATCTGCCGCTACTGTGCTAATAAACACATATTCATGTCACCCACCATCACACCCTCTCCACCTTTCCTGCTGTCTTGGTAATCCCCTACCCCTGAGGTGTGGACAAGCCCAAATCCTAGGGGTCCTTGTCCTCCTGAATAGCAGGCTAAAAAGCCTGGCCGGATTAGCCCACTGCTTCCAAAATGTGTGGACTCAGCTTAAAATTGCTACCCCCTCTCAGCATGAACCTCTCTCTTAGCTATTGTGTTTATCCCACAACTGTGCACGTACGAGAACAATATATTGTTTCTTAAGATGAAGATAAACCAGACTCAGTGCTTTTATTTAAGACCAGAGGACCTGGCAATAATGTGTCTTAGATAAGATTTAGACAATGTACAATTTTGAATTTCAGGGATGTTAGAGCAGTTTTTCTTCAGATTTAATATACATTTTCTTTGTCTCGTTAAATAAGCTTCGCTCAGATGAAATTTGGACTGCAGGAGGCTATACCAATTGTCATATAGCAACAGGCAGGGTACATGTGTGATAATTCTCAAGTCTGTCGCAGGGCCAGATAAAATCCTACTTGAAACTACTTAATTGGGCACAATGCAATAAATGTTAGACAGTTAAAATGACAAAAGCAACTGATTGCTTTTCTGAGAAACTGTAAAATCACCCAAGACATCAGGAAATTGGCGACCTTTGCTTCATTTTTACACTGTCACATGGACTGGGTTGGAGTTTGTGGATCTGCTTTGGATTGAGACCAATGCTTAGGACATGTGAGTGGCACTGCCTGAGGGAACCTGGGTGTCTATAAGGGCATGGTGACAGGTGACTGTTACCTGACGTTCAGTTGATTAGATATACACGTAGAAAGCACCCCATCTGGTGGTTATCCAGAGGTCATGGATCTGCATTAACATTTGTAGCTTACTATATATTTTCATTGAATGATTGGGACTATTTCAGGATGGACTTGGTCACTTTTAACTATTTGAACTCTGAACTCTTGACCTTCCTGGTTCTTTAGCTGACACCGGGGGCTTGTAATTGTTAGAAAGCTTTGTACGGGCGTCGTTAGGAGTTTTAGGAGTGCTTGTTTCCTGCTAGGGGTCAGGATTTTAGGACACAATACAGGCCCCTTGGGGTTGGGTGACTAAGAACACATCGCAGGATGTGTGAATGTTTGTGATTTAGAGGGTTTGGATAGAGCTTGTTGCTGTTGCAGGGCTTTTAGCAGGAGGTCTGTGGGTTTACATGTTGGGTTCATGTTTCAAGCAA
>VUQH01052226.1:5441-15597 GCA_015106775.1 Etroplus canarensis | reverse complement strand
AATCAGACTCTATCTGTCTGTCTATCTGTCTGTCTGTCTATCTATCTATCTATCTATCTATCTATCTATCTATCTTATTGATGGCTGCAACACAGTCAACAAAAGCTAGGACGAAGTTAAAATAAGTGCACAGAATATTCAACTGACACTAGTTTGGAAGACTCCACATTCAGTAGGCTAATTGGTAGTAGGTGAGGTGTCGTGATTGTGTTTAAAAGTATGTGTAGGCAGTTTAAAAGGAAAAATTCTCCCTGCAAGATTGCAGAGAGTTTAGGTCTTTTGAGACCTGAAATGCATAATATTTTAAGATTCAGAGAATTCAAAGACATCTCAGTGTGTAAAAGGCAAGGTCAGAACCCACTGATGCATGAGCTTTGAGCCCTCAGGCAATACTGCCTAAGAAACCATCATGCTACAGTGACAAACATAGGCACCTGGGCTCAGGAGTACTTTGGAAAACTATTGTCACTTTATATAGGCCATCGCTGCATCCAGAAATGCAACTTGAAACTGTATTATCCAAGGAAACCATACACAACTCTATGTAGAATTGTAGTTGAGTTCTCTGGGCCTGAGTTCATCTTAGATGTACCAAAAGACTGTGGATTTGTGTGCTGTGGTCAGACGAGTCTGCATTTCCGGACAAAAAAAACAAGCGTTGAGTTGTCCTTGCCAAAGATGAAAATGAAAGTTGCAATAGCCAGTATAGGGGTGCATCAGTGCTCACAGCATGGCTGAGTTGCATGTATGTGAAGGTACCTTTGACTCTGAGGTGTATATTAGGATTTTAGATAGACATATGCTGTGGTGAATTCTCTTCCTGGGATATTGCTGCTTATTTCAGCAGGACAATGCCAGACCACATTTAGCACGGGCTACAGTTGCATGGCTCATAGAAATGGTGTATATGTACTTGACCAGCCTTCTGTCAGTACAAATCTCTCTCTCCTCCTGGAAATGTGTGATGCATCCTGAAGAGAAGAATCAGACAATGGCAGTTCCAAAACAATTAATAAGTGTTTTTAAAAGGAAGGGTGATGTAAGTCAATGGCAAATATTTTCAAAATACAAATAAATTTGTCAGTAAAACTATTGAAGATTGTTTTTTTGTGATTTAGTCAGTTAAATAAAGGTTCATGTAAACTAGCACATATATTTTTGTTTTAATTGGAAAATATCTCAACTTTTTTGGAAGTGGGGTTTGTACTTGGATCTCTTGTTTAACGGGAAAAAAATCAGCAGTTTTAGACTTAGATTTGTGTTATACTGAAGCCTGCAGAAGAGGTTTGGCCATCAGCTACTGTTAAACTTGCTGTGATGTGTAGAGGCTTAAGCTGCATATCTATTTCTATATATTCATATAGATATAGCTCTACTAATATATGGATATAGATATGAATAATTACAACAACCTTCAAAGTTGTTCTTTTCAAGCATTTTGTTTGTGTAGATGTTTTATGCTTTGTTTTTGATTGACAATAAGAAATTGTTTGATTAACGTGTTTCAAATAAGCCAAATGGGATGCACAAAGCATAATTAAATGCTACTCTTGTGTGTTTTGTACAGTTGGATTAAAAAGGACACTGAAATCCTCCAGCATTTTTAGCCATTGCTACAGCAGTTGTTTTTTAAGTCTATAATTTAACCACTGAACACAAAAAGACAGCCACACAATAAGTGGATATGGCTTTTAAAGTGTGTATGCACATGAGTCCGTAGTGTGTGTGTGTGTCACTTTGTGGTGTAGAAGTGGGGAGGGGAGGTATTGTAAGTAAGACTTGAGTGGCTTGAGGGCACATTGAAAGAGTTGCTGGTTGATTTAATTGAAAGTAATTGATTTTTGCTTCTGTAGCCTTGTCTCCTCCATCCGTTTGCTGGAAGAAATAAGAAACGGTGACTTGCCTGAAGTGCTGTTGGGTGTTGGAAGCTTCTTGACATTCGAGAAGTAAACAGTTGCCACATTATATCTAAACACAATTTGATGCTAATGTGCAGACACAGGCATAAATGTTTATGTACATGCACGCACAGACTCAGATGAACATGCGTGCTGAAGTTCCCTGCAGTAAACCATCATTATGGCTTTGAGCACAAAAGAGATTGAAGGTGAGCTGTTGGATAGCTTTGCTCAGGGAGTTCTTTCCCTTTATAGCCAGCAGTTGATTTTGTGAATTTGTGCATGACTTAGGGTTTGTGTGTGTGTGTGTGTCCAGTTGCATGTGCACTATTACCAGTAAGCGGTGGGGATTAAGTTCAGGAAATGAGTAGAGCGTTAAAGGGTGCTTCCCTGCCTAGTGCTCTTGCATTGTCACCACTGCCTAATACTCAGCTAATTACAAGGACATACTTTAACAGCAAGCTCAGCCCATAACCCTCATGTCTCTCCACTTGGCTCTCCCCTTTTCTTAGGTTACCCCCTTACCCTAGAATTAAGGGATGAAATGAAAGAAAAGAGAAAGAGTAATAACAGGTCGCTCCCCTCCCTAAAAGCTCACCCTCCCTCTGTACGGATACAATAATTGGATTTTTCTCCATTTAAGTCACCCAACCCCTATATGCCCCTCCTGGCAATGTTCCCTATGGTGCATAAGCTTGGTATACACTGGCCTCTCCAACCATGTAAAACACACAAAGAAAGAGTGTTAGAGGGTATATATCACTTAATTATTATAAACTACCACTTTTTTCATGCAAGAGATTTTATGTTTGAAATTGTAAAAAATTTTATAAGGTGTTGAAATCTGAGGAGTCTGGACAAAGAAGTTATCCAGCTGTGTTGTTAATTCCTTTATAGCAAATGTAGTTGTGCGTTATTATTTGCTATGCCAACACTGATACAAATAATTACCCCAAAGCTATAAAAGCCACAAATATATTATTTCTGATCATAGCTACTTGTATTTTTTTTTTGCAAATATATACTTCTGGACTGTCTCGAGTATACGATCTTTTAAATCGTCACAATGATGAATGCCCCCTAAGGCATAACTGCACAATAGCAGACGAGACTGGAACAAATTTACTCTGCGCTTTATGTATCTCTTTTTAAAACACCACAATTTTACCCAAAATAATGAAAAATACATCCTTAGGGATCAAGGCGATGCTTTTTTTAAATACTTTGTTTATGTACGCTTTGTCAGTGTCTCATTTGTGTGTACCATAAATGTATGCACAAACACAAATGTGCTGAATATGTTTCCATTAGAGAGCTAAGTGATTAGTGTGTGGTAGTTAATTTGGCTCTCGTCCCACTTGTACCCATCAAGTGCACCACTATGTACTTTCACAGGCACAAGTGCGTGAGTGTGAATGTGTTTGTTTATGCGTAAGCAAGTCTCTGTGTGAATGTCCCTAATGATGTTTTAAAACAAATAGATGATTAATGTGATTAGCGTGTTGGTCGGGGAGTGGAACAGCTATAGCAAATGGCTACATGGCCATATGGGAATAGGCTTTGGCTCCACTCCAATCACTCAGTTTGTGTTTGTGTGCAACAGTGTTTCTTTGCTTTACATTGGGTTCACCATTTTTCACCTGCTGTAGTGCTATAAGATATAATTGAATCCGCTTTTGGGTGTATGCAAGAGTTGCTTGTGAGGAATGGTTTGAGAAGCAGCTACACCCCAAAAAATTTCATGCTGCTATTTTCTACTTTTAAAATATGCATAACGCTAATTTTTATCCTTTTAACTTTTATAGAACAAAAAACAATCCCAAAAACTTTTTTAAAGGCAAGAGGTTTATTTTATCTGTAAGAACATGGTTTTAGATTTGGTTCCTATAGGCTGTGACTTCTCCCAATCACCATACGCAATATGGACAAAAGTATTGGGCCACCCACTCTTTACAGAAACTTTCATAGCATTCCATTCCACATGCATAGGCATTATTATGGAGTTGGTCCCCCTTTGCAGCTGTAACAGCTTCCACTCTTCTGAGAGGGCTTTCCACAAGATTTTGAAGTGTGTCTATGGGATCTTTTCTCCATTCATCCAGAAGAGCATTTGTGAGATCAGGTCAGTGGGAGGTCTCCATTCTAGCTCATCCTGAAGGTGTTTGATGGGGTTGAGCTCAGGGATCTGGGCGGTCCAGTCAAATTCTTCCAAACTCATCCAGTAATGCCTTTATGGAGCTTTGTGCACTGGGGCACAATCATGCTGGAACAGAAAAGGGCCTTCATCAAACTGTTCCTACAAATTTGGAAGCATGAATTTGTCCAAAATGTCTTGGTAAGCTGAAGTGTTAGGATTTCCCTTCACTGGAACTAAGGGGCCCAGGCCATCTTCAAAAAAAAGAACAACTTTATTATCACTCCTCCCCAGGCAGGTAACGTTCTCCTGGTGTTGGCCAAACCCAGACTGCTCCATCAGACTGCTAGATAGAAGCGTGATTCGTCATTCCGCAGAGGGTGCTCCAATGGCAATGTGCTTTACACCACTCCATTGGACATTTGGTACTGTGCTTGGTGATGTAAGGCTGTAGCTGCTCAGCCATGGAAACCCATGCCACGAAGCTCCTGGTGCACAGTTTTAGTGCTGATGTCAATGCCAGGGGAGGTTTGCAACTCCTCAGTTATTGAGTCAGTAGATCACTGGAA
This sequence comes from Etroplus canarensis, assembly GCA_015106775.1. Lineage (NCBI taxonomy): Eukaryota > Metazoa > Chordata > Actinopteri > Cichliformes > Cichlidae > Etroplus > Etroplus canarensis. The sequence continues at coordinate 10,996 of VUQH01052226.1, read as the reverse complement.
ATTTTTATGCTGCATATGCCACTTACAATTGAATAGAATGACCCTTTCTTTTACAAATTTTTGTAAAGCTAGACTGCATGGCTAGGTGTTTGATTTTGTACACCTGTGGCAATAGTACTGAATGAAACATCAAAATTAATTGATTAAAAGGTGTGGCCCAGTACTTTTGTCTATATCAATTCTTGAGGTAGTAGTCAAGTCAAGTAGGCTCTTTATTGTCATTTCAAGCATGTACAGATGATGCATGAAATTAAATAATGTTCTTCTAGGACCATGATGCTACATATACCACTAAGAAACACATATATTTACACATATTTAACAATAGAAGCGATGATAAAAAAGTCAATGACAAGCAGCGCTGACCATTTTGCAGTCCCGGTGAGAAATAAAGTGCAAATGATATGAAGAAAAATAGGACTGTAAAAAGTATTAAAATATAAATAATAAATATTACAGTAATAAACATTTGAAAAAAATTTTTCATGGAGCTTACACTTGATATAATGGCTTTATCTTTATACTCTGTTTAATCTAAAGTGTCAGATGGCCATGCAAATATATTTTTAGATACTGTTGCAAGTTAATTATCAATAAATCAGTGCAGCACACTGCATTAACGCTTGAGACTATTTGTCAAAAAGCCCTAACAGAGAGTTGGAGCAGCTGCTTGTCAGCCTGGAGTCTGTCAACATGTCTTTGCTGAAATGGCTAATGTGTTTGCTATTTATCTAAAGAGCCATTAACTTGCTTTGTGACTCACTATATAGCTTTAATGCACAAACTGCTACAGTCACTTGTTCATTCTGTCAGTCTCTCTGTGTCTGGAGACTCTAAATAGCCCCACAGGGGCCTTTAACTGTCAGTTGACTGTGCTAATGCTAGGTGTTGACGCTAATGGCTGTGCTACATGCTAATATGAGCTAGTGCAGGCCTTTGAGGGGAAAGTTAACTGATTTTCAAGTGCCCCCCTGAGACTGCCCCAGTCATTAACAAGCTGCAGCATCTCACTGGGGCTCCAAGTTGAAGAGACTGAAGCTGTATTCTAACTGCTAATAATGTGGTGTTCACGCTTTCTTTTCCAACACAGTAAATGTCTGTGTTAGACAAATTAAATCTGAGAAAGCTAGAAAGACTAAAAGAATGTTATTGATGAGTAATGAGATTTATGTGTGATTATTAAAACTGCAAAGATTTTGACTATATGTAATCTGGACTTACGTGGATTTTGGCAAGTTTGACTCATTTTTATTTACTCTTTTGCTTTAATTTGCTCTCTCTCTCTCTCTCACTCTCTCTTTCTCACTCACACACACACACACACACACTCACACACACACACACACACCCTGAGTTTTCTCTTAGCCCGTCTCTGTATCTGTCCACAGCAGGCCATGGCGCCACAGACCTTTGTGTCTGCCCACTGAGGCTGAAATATACTCTTTCTGACTCGCTCCCTCTCTTTCTCTGTCTTTCACATATGCAGTGAACAGAGGGAAGAGAATAGGAGAGATTACATGAATGTAATGACTGAGCTGCAGAGACCAAGACGTCTAGTTATAATTGTGTAACACTGTCCTGGTGTTCTTACTGCATTATGATAACTTGCAAATTATAATTATATTGTAAAGTTGATGCAAATAATACATCCTGAAATTAACTTGATTTAACTTGGTTTGACTGAACTATTTTAATAAAAAGCTTGTTGATAATATTATAAGAAAAGTATTTGTGCAAGCTGTAATAGTAATGTACTTTTGTCTAATTGTTTATACACAAAAAATATTCACAAAATATGTGATGTTTGGAGATTTTCTATAAGTATTTCTGCAGTACTCATGTTACTGATTGGAATGGCTTTTCCATTAATTTCAGGGTTTAATGTTCACTAAGAAAGTGGTCACTTGTGGGCCAGACTTAGAAATATAAAAATCACTAACAACACATGCCTGAAAAAAGATCCTATGCATTCAAATTTTTCTTTTTTATACACTTTTAAAGAATTTAATTATTAATTTAGGCTAAATAGTGTTCAGAGAATTTCCCATTTTTTGAGACACTGTCTAGGAAGATATGCCACATAGACAATATGGACAAAAATATTAGGCCTCTGACACATTGCACCTACAGGAGCCTTTATGACATCTCATTCTAAATCCATTGGCATTAATATGAAGTTGGTACCCCCTTTGCACCTCTAACAGCTTCCAAACTTCTGGGAAGGCTTTCGACAAGATTTTGAAGCGTGCATTTTTGAGGTCATACACTGATGCTGGATGAGAGGGCCTGGCTCACAATCTCTGTTCTAGTTCATCCCAGAAATGTTGAGTGGGGTTGAGGTCAGAGCTCTGTTATCCAGTCAAGTTCTTCCACACCAAACTCATATAGCTATGCCTTTATAGACCTTACTTAATACTGGAACAGAAAGAGCCTTCCCCAGACTATTCCCACAGAGCTGGAAGCATAGAATTGTCCAAAATGACTTGGTAAGCTGAATCATTAAGATTTCCCTTCACTGGAACGCAGGCCAACCTTGGAAAACAGCTCCATAACATTATTCCTCCTCTACCAAATTTTACAGTTGGCAAAATGCAGTCATTCAGGTAATTCTCTCCTGGCACTGGCCAAAACCAGACTCATCCATCAGACTGCCAGAATGAGAAGCGTGATTGGTCCCTCCACAGAACACATTTCCGCTACTCCGGAGTTATGGGATTTACACCTCCCCATCCAATGCTTGTCATTGTGCTGGTGATTTAAGGCTTGCATGGAGCTGCTCAGCCATAGAAACACATGTCATGAAACTCCTGGCAGCCAGTTTTAGTGCTGATGTTAATGCGAGAGGAAGTTTGCAACTCAGGTACCTTACAGGTTGCTGTGGTTCCTAAATACCTCCAATTTGCACTAATACCACTTATAGGTGATGGTGGAATATCTACAAGGGAAGAAATTTCACCAAATGACTTGTTGCAGTGGCAGCACCCTATTACAGTACCATGCTTGAATTCAGTGAGCTCTTTAGAATGACCCATTCTTTCACCAGTATCTGTAAAAGCTTGCTGCATGGCTAGGTGCTTGATTTTATACACCTGTAGCAATAGTGTCTAAACTCATGACCAGCGAAGTCCTCACAATAATATGCTTGCCCTTATCTACACAAATAAACACCCACGAAATTCTTAATGGGAGAAAGTTGCGTTTCTTTTTTTTGCATGATTGGAGCCTTTGGATTTATTCATGTAGAGTGGTGAAATGAAAAACAACCTGCATAATTGTGGGGGTGTGGTTATGTGTATCAAACTCATACTTATTTCCTTTTCAACCAAATAAAGGTCAGCTGTTCACGAAGGCTTTTACTGACATCTTCTTGCTGGTATTGTACTGCAAAAGTTGATTTAGCACATGAGTCCCTAAAGGCAAGCACATTAGTGAGAGTTTTGCAAGTTATTTAAATTTCTGTTTTGTCCCCCGAAAAGTTTCAGCATGTTTTTCACTTAAATATAAAAGGTTGTAATTTAGCAGTGGAGGAAAAAAAAAATCCTTAGATGTTGTATATAAAGTTAATCCCTTTACATCACAAAAAATGACCACTTTCATGGGCCTTAAAATACTATAGTGACTGTACTGCTGTCATAGAAAGTGCAGCATGATTATTGCATAGTTGCTGATGTTAAGCAATAAACTAAATAAGGACAAACTCATGTCAGATGTGGCATATTATATCTAATACAGCAACTTCAACTTAAGTCACATAATGCAAATAGTTTCTCATCAAGTGTTTTGCCATAAAAAATATGTGCCACTTTTTTTTTAAGCTGCTTATTTTTAGACACAAAATTGTGTTTGCAATAATAAACTAAACAGCAAGACAAAAAATCCTGAATCATGAATGAGAACCTACAATTATAGTGCTGGCACTAATCAATAAGGAAAGAAGGAAAAAGGTATAATATAAAGTAGCACAAAATATTGTGTGCATAAAACATATTGAGCTTCCTATTTTCAAAAAAAGACTTCACAGGAGGTTTATTGGCTAACTTATATCCATATGCACAGCACTGATAAAATTCAAAACTTTCTTCAAAATAAAACTCAAGCTAAACTTTCTTTCCATCCTAGTATTTTTCTCTCATCATTTCTAAAGACAAAAATACAGAGCTAATTTGCCATCAAGTAGTCATGTCATAAGCAATTGCCCCCCAGGGATTAATAAAGTATTCTGATTCTGACGTTGCTTAAAAAAATACATTTTAAGGCCTTATATGCACATGTGCGCAACAAATCAGTGTCTCAGTAGGGACAGAAGGGATTACTGAAAGGTTGGTGTCCAACCCGGCTGCTGGATGGATTCCCTCCAAACTCCCACTGGGCCTTTTATCCTGCATATGTGTGTGTGTCTATATGTGTGTGCGTGTTTTCAAGGCTGGAAGTAGAGAGTGAGGGTTAAGTGCAGGATCACAGATGGAGCCTTACTGGGTCTTTCTGTGTGTCTTTTGACTTCCACCCTTTTTTTGGCTTTCTTTACTTAGCTTCTCTTGTTGCCATTCACTAAACTTTTTTGGGTTCACCTGAATATTTGCCTAATGCAGCTGCATGTGGTAGTATTCAGTATGAGGGTAAGCTAAACAAGGCTACTGCTCACCTTAACTTCAGGACGTATAAATAGATTTACCTAACATGGAACAGATTAATGCTGAAATGATGGGTTGATTAACAGATTAGTCATTTATGACTCTGCTACTATTTTAATCAGCTGCTATTATCTGATATGATTAGAAGTATCTTTGGGTCTTGGACTCAACTACAAAGCAAGACATTTGTAGACTTCATTTTCAGCTTTTTACAGACAGTTTTCAGTATTTAGTTAAATATTTGAACAGAGAATCTGATTAAATTATAATAAAAATATTGTGCAGCTTTTTTTTACGGTACAAGTGGCTTTGTTAAGCATTAAAAGGTGCTGAGTCAGCTGTGGCAAAGATAATGCAAGTTTTAAACTCCACAAATGTGATGAGAAGCTTTTTAGGAAGTACACAAGTTGTTAAAAAGATGTTCCAGTCGTGGAACAGTAGCTTACCATCTCAGTGCTACAGGTTCTAATTTTCTTGTACTGCTGGTAACATCTTACCTTACTGATTCATTGCTTTCCACCCTCTCTGCTGTGTTTCTTCCCCTCCCTCTCTACCTTCCTCACTCTCACCCACCCGTGATTGCACAATCTTCCCATCGCCACTGCCACAATTATAAAAGCCAGATTCTGAACCAGTGTGCAACCACTGCTAGTCTACACACACGCACTCGCACGTGCACACACGTGTCCTCGAGGAGAAATACAGTTGAGGCTTTTATGCCGCTTTCCCAAGTGGCTGTTTTCGAGCACAGCCACAATGGAGGGCCTAATGTGGATTTGTTTAGAGAGCTGGTTAATTGGAGTAGGATGCTCTAATTGCACCTCTTTCATGATGTGTGTCTGTATGTTTGTGGAGGTGTGTGTGTGTGTGTGTGTGTGTGTGTGTGTGTGTCACCTGGCCTTTGTTTGGACTGTGTGTGGGAAA
>VUQH01052225.1:4894-15579 GCA_015106775.1 Etroplus canarensis | reverse complement strand
GAGCCGCGACCGATCCGGTATGGAAGTCGTGTTATGAATCCGTATATTTGATTTGGCAAAGTTTTTACGCCGGATGCCCTTCCTGACGCAACCCTCACCATTTACCCGGGCTTGGGACCGGCACTAGGACTACACTGGCTTGTGGGCCCCTGTGGCTGGTTTTGCCAAGAGAAAGCCTACTCTCTCTAAAACAAACATAGCAGCATGGCTTAGGTTTGCATCTGAACAAACTGCAAGACTTCCAGAGCAATGTCCTTTGTGCAAACAAAACCAAAATGCAGATGTTTGAGTTTAATGAATGGCTCTATGTGTGGTGAAAAACAAACACAGAATATCAGCACAAAGACTTCATACCAACTGGCATGTACAGCAGTGGAGGGGTGATGATTTGAGCTTGTTTTGAAGCAGCAAGACATGGGCACCTTGGGGTCATTGAATTAACTATGAACTCATCTGTATACCAAAGTAATATGGATTCACATGTGAGGGCATCTGTTAAAGTTTCACTAAAATTGGGCCATGCAGCAGGTGTAAATGAATGCCCACAAACCTCAGTGAACTGAACACAACCATGTGAGAGACAGAGAAATTATTAATTCAAGTTAATGCTGCAAAAGGTGATGCTACAAGCTCTTTAATCACAGAGGGTACTTAGTTTTTCATGCATGGCTTCTCAACTTTGGCTCAATTTTTGTTAAATAAACATTCTGCTGTGTGCTGTTTTAGCCCTGGGGATAGATTTAAGTAATTTTTAGAATCTGGTAAGGACTAGAGTGGGGTTTTTTTGTTTTTTTGCATGACTGTTAGAATTGATAATGACTTTTGACGTTGTTATTTTCAGTATTATCAAATAATCCAAGATTTTGGCAAAGGCTTGTAAAGAACTAGGTAAGAGGAATGACAACATTCTTATATCTCAGTGCTAAATATGAACTGTCAGTCATCAGCAACCATATCTCTGCCTAAAGGCCAAAAACAAGGAGAAAACCATATAGCTACCATGGCTCCACCCAAAGGCAACAAAATTATACAGATTTATTATTGTCATTTTTCCATTTTATTTATCCACAATGAAAACTGTTTCAGTAATGATTTTAAATCATGTGATGTTATCTGTCTTTTTGTTCTTAATCTGCCTGTTTTCATACATATCATACATTAAAACTTAAAGGTTGTAAGAAACCAAGTTAAGAACCAACAAAACATATACCATGTGGACAACAATATTGGGCCACCTACACATTTCACCTACAGGATTTTTTATGACATCCCATTCTAAATCTATGTGAAATAATATGAAGTTGGTCACCCTTTGCTTCCACTCTACTGGGAAGGCTTTCTACAAGAATTTGGAGTGTGTCTGTAGGAATTTTTGTCCATTCATCCAGAAGAGCATTTGTGAGGTCAGACACTGATGTTGGATGAAAGGGCCTGGCTGACTTTGTTCTGGTTCATCCTAAAGGTGTCTAATGGGGTTGAGGTCAGGGCTTTCTGCAAGCCAGTCAATTCTTCTTCACCAAACTCATTCAACCATGCCTTTATGGACCTTGCTTTGTACACCGTCAGACTAAAAAGCAAAGTAGTATGAATCATCACACCAGAATGTTGATGACTTTTCCGCACTAAGCGCCACAGCACTCGGTGACGCCAATCTGTAACTTAACGCCATTTCATGGCTGAGTTGCTGAGTTGGTTTCTTAATGCTTCCAATTTACAATAATACAACTCGCAGTTGCCAGAGGAGCATTTGGGAGGGAAGAAATTTCATGAACTGGCTTGTTGCAACAGTGGCATTGTATTACAGTGCTGCACTAGAATTCCATGAACTCTTTAGAATGGCCCAATTTAAATGACTTGTGGCAATGGGACTGAATGAAATATATTGTGTGTATTATGCAAGCTTGGTCGAAGTGTGAACTCTTTGTTCACTGAAAGTTCGGAGTCGTCTGTTCAGTTTTGTGCACACCCTGGACTTGTGTAAACTTACACTTAATTTCATTGTAAAAATAATAGATCAAATAAAACTTCCTTATAACATCTTTCTTGTGAGCTTGAAACCTGTCCTCAGTCTGCTACACTACAGTGTAATGAAAACTTCATAGTCAGTGGTGGCAAAGATTTAACTGCAACTGCCTTATAGCTAAAATTAAAAAAAAAAATTAAAAAAGTTAGCCCATTCAGGCCTCACTCATGTTATAGACATGCTGGCAGAGGGCCTTCCTCCAGCGCTGCACGTCTTCAGGACTGTGCGTGGTAAGCGTATAGGTCACTTCCTCACCTTGAAGCTGTGTATTGACGTAAATATTCTGATCGGCAGGATCTCTGTCAGACATGTACACAAGGGTATCCTGAGAGAGAAGAAAAATTACAAACACTTTATTATGACCTCATTTAACTAATGAGGTCAGATTTTTTTGGCTTTAACACAGATAAAGTATGAATGGAGAGTTTTCCAGGACATATCCACATAGCTAAGCCACGGTGTTACATTTAATCTGCATTTCATACTGTATGCAAAAGCTGAGTGGCCCTCTTTTACCTGCAGTAAGAAGCTACATTGTATGTTATTAATCCATGAGGCTCACCAGCAAAAACTGCCAAATTACAGCAGCGATTGCAGCTGCTCTTTAATCTCATATACAGCACACACCCACAACACAAGGTCACCTTTTTAACATCACATGTTCAAACTGAGCTTGACGGAAGTGTTTTCAAATGTGAGGCTTCCTGCAGTCTTGAAACATTTGAAAATCTCACACTTCAAGATTTTTAAAGCTATGCTCAAGTGGTATGTTACGTATGTTGCTGTTCTGATTTTCTTAAGGTGAACTTTTTCTTTCTATCAATGAGCCTAAAAGTACAAAAACTTTAAATGCTTTTAAAGAGAGGTCATGGATCTCAGTGAGATTAACTTTTCAAAATGTGGGTGTTTGTGATGTTTGCTGGACTCAAAAAGAAAACAAGTTGGGCCCAGGTAAAAAAATTTTATCTCCAACTTTGACTTCAATAACTTTTTCAGTTATATTTAACAGAATGTCAAAGAGGGTAACTTATTTTGAACTACGTAAAACATTCCAGTCTTCAGATGCAGAGCCACGCAACACTTTTCCTCTCCACTTATTAATTCATCAGTGCACTCTAGTGGCCTTGGCGGGTTATTATAATCAGCACGGACAAAATGCTAAATGAATCACCTTCTTTATTCATCAGACTTTGCTTGTTTAGAACCAACCTTTCTGACAGGAATTACAATCAATGGGCAGCTCTCAGACTCCAGGTCTTCTTGACTTTGATAACAGACAAGAGTTTGCCTCTTGAGGATGCCATAGACAGTTTCAGAATAATCAAAATCCTCTTCAAGCTGAGTAAGAGCAGCGAGTAAAGTCATAATATGAATAATAATTATTTTAAACAATCAAAAGCTTGGCTAATATATGAAAATTTACTCACCTTGACCTTGATTTGGCCACTTATTGCTGGCTGAATCATGCACAGAGGCTGAGCAGCTAAACGGCAGCACATACTTCCATACAGAGGCAACCAGAATGGGCTATCCTCTGGCAAACAACAAGAAAAGCTTATTATTTTCTGAGAGGAGAGGAGAGGAGAGGAGAGGAGAGGAGACGAGACTCACCTGTTGCCGCAAGTGACAAGTCATGCGTCTTGAAACCTTCCTGGACATTTTCAATTTTTAGTGTTGCATGAGCCAACAGGTTGTACTTAGGGCCCCTTTAGATAGAAAGAAGTATGTACAATCATTTTTTGCTTTCTGTTTTTTTTTTTTTAAATTAGTAAAGTACACTATAAACTGTTTCCTTTCTGTGTGTGATTCTGGGAGAATTGTCATGCTCACAGTGTAGACAGGTCAGGTGATAACGATGGTGGCACACTTCCAGGTCTTACATCTGCTCCAGCAAGGGATCCACAAACAGCTGCAGACTCAAATGCAGCACGGAGCTTTTTCCCGGAGGAGCATCCAAGAGAGCCCCCCAGACGGCTCACTCTCCAAGACCCTATAGCCCCTGGGAAGAAATCTTCGACCACACAACTGCTGTACAGCTCAACACGAAGCTGAAACCCTGGGCTTACCTCATTGCTGCTTACACACAGAGATATTTTTTACAGAAATGCAAATAAATGTCTTTAAAGTGAGAATACAAAAAATTATACAAAATTTCATGAACAGAGGTGACTTACAATATAATAGTGTCTTCAAAACAGATGTCAGTTAAAGTTCTGTCTACCATCACCAGATCAGTGTCATGGATCTCTGTACCGCAGTGAAGCAGGCAGAACACAGCACAGCGGTGTAACTCTAAAAGGAATCAAAACAGGACAGGCAAATTTTAAAAGTATGAAGTCTTATATATAAACCCCATTTCTAGAAAGGTTGGGGTATGGGGGCGCATCAGTACCCACAGCATGCATGTAAAGGTATCACTGACTCTTCCATAGACTCTGAGATGTGTAATGCACTTTAATAAGAGTTTTTTTTGAGAGGATGTGTGTGCATGAAAGCATCTCTTGTAGAGCTCTTTTAAATTTCATTGTATCGAGTCTCAGTGCAATGACAATAAAGACATTCTATTCTATTAGGATTTTAGAGAGACATATACTACCATCAAGGTGATTTCTCTTCCCGGGACATCCATGCTTATTTCAGCAGGACAGTACCGGACCACATTCTGAACAGGCAACAATAGTGTGGCTTATGTGTTTGCTTGATTGGCCTGCTGCCAGTTCAGATCGATGTATGGTGCATCACAAGGAGAAGAATCAGACAATGTCCCACAGACTGTTGAGCAGCAAGAATGGACAAATTTCCAACTGCAAGACTACAGCAATTGCTATGCTCACTTCCAGAGAGAAAGTTGATGTAACACAATGAAAAACATGCCTCTATCCTGACTTTTGTTGAGTGTGTCGCAGCTATCAAATTCTATATTTGTGTATATTTGTAAGATACAATTAAGTTTGTCGGTAGAAATACTGAAATCTTTTTCTTTGTACTGTTGTCAGTTAAATGAAGGTTCGTGTGGGTTAACATATCACAGATTTTTGTTTTTACTGCATTTTGGAAAATATCCCAACTTTTCTGGAAATGGAGTTTGTATTGTGTTTAGCCGAGGTATACGTTTTTAGTGTACATACTCTAAACAAAAAATGTTTATGTCTATAATATGACTGTTTTTTTTTAAAAAATGTCATTCTCATTAGCACAATCAGTTCTTTTGACTCACCGCCTTTATTTTTGAAGTACTCTGTGTCTTTCCACATGAGGGGGATTCGCAAGTCTACAGAGAGCACATTACAAAGACAGATATATAAAAGCCAATTTTAACCACTTTTAGACATTTATGAAAAAATATTTCAACACTTACCTAAAAGTGCTACTTTTCCTGTACATGGCACTAGATCCTCAGATGACCTGCGTGTATATGTAGATCATTTATTAAGATAAGATAAGATAATTCTTTATTAGTCCCACAGTCAGGAAAATGCAAACCAAGCAACACCACAAACTTCAATCTAAAAAAGAGCAACTTATGTTAAATTAACAGATGTGTTTTTAAAAAACTTTGTTTCACAGTTTTATTTCCATTATATCTTTTATGTGTGTCTGAAATGTTAGCCCCACAGTAGCACTGTAAACACAGTGGAGAATGCAACTAACACCAAAGTACTATCCAAGCAGTCCTCCAAAAAGCCAATTATGCATAGCTCAAATCAGATGACACTGTGTGTTGGTCAAATGCTGATTGATTGAAAAGTAGGCTCAGCGTAGGCAAATACCAATGTGGGTGGATGCAACAGCCATACCATAAATCCAGCATCATTTGGTTATGTGAACTCCCTTTTAACAGTTAGTTTACCTGACCCCTAATGGCTTTAAGGAGGCATGAATTTAAAAAAAAAACATGATTTCCTTCTGCCCTATGATATAAATGTATGATATTAATTTATATCCCCCTTCTAAGCCCCTGTACATGCAGTATATCAATGCACTATATCTGACCTGCGTCCCACTCTCTGTAGGATTTGCACTTTCCTCATTTTCTGTAGTTGGCTGAGCAAGGCCAGAATTCGGGCATTGCAGGTTAGCAGACTCTTGGAGGCCTCCAGGGCCTGCTCCCTCTGGGAACAAGCTGCCAGGAGCTTACTGGCTCCCTCACGCATTCGCACCTCCCTTTCAATTTGCTGAAGCACCTCATCATCCTGAGATTTGTGGAAAAGAAAAAGAACAAAGAGAAGATTGATTCTAAGAGACCAAGACACAGATAATGAGAATAAGCTTTCTGCCAAAATTCAAAGGGCCTGGCAGACAGTTTTTCCCCCTAGCTGCTAGAGTGGTTAAATTATTTTAATTAAATGTGAAAATTAAATGTTCAAAGGCAACATATCAAATGCAGAAAGTGATTTGTTTTATTGTAGGTTGGAAATTATATGCTCATCTGAATGCAAGTCGCAAGTTAAAATTTGGGACAGGGATAATATCAGAGAGGGAAAGCTGCATTAAAACACTCAGTGAATAAAAAGGGCATCCCAGAGAAGCTGAACCTTTCAGAAGTAAAGATGGCAAAGGGTACGCCTCTGTGAAAGGCTGTATAGGCAAATAGTTCAAACAAATTAGATTAGTTTTTAATAATTTGGGGATTTAATCATCTTTGGTACATAATGCAGTTTAAAAGAATCCCCAAAATCCCTGTACTCAGAGTAGAAGGACAAAAACCAACGTTGAGAGAGCTTGATTTCCAGACCCTTATGCAGTACTGCCTAGAAAAAGCATGATTGTATGGTGGAAATCCCATCCAGCAACACATGTGAGTGAACACAGTTGATCTCTGCATCCACAAGTGCTCTACACTAACTGTTGTGCAGTCTGATCAGTCAAAACTGAAATGATCTTTATAAATTATGAATGCTGCATCTTCTGGACTCAAGAGGAGAGACAATCCAGCTTGTTACAGGTACACAGTTAAAAATCAGCATGATGGTCATGTTGGTATGGTGCAAGTGGCAAGGAAAACTTGCACATCTCTGAAGACAGTGCGCGAAATTCTTGAGTCACCCTTCATTTCTTAATGATTGTTTCTAATGAGCCAGACTTTCCTTGTATGTTTTTTTTTTAAGTGATCTTGAGCAATAGCTCTTCTGGTGTTATTTCTATGTTTTCCTTTGGATACTGGCTGCTTTTTATTGATTTTTAGTGCAGTCTGTGTACTTGACCCTCCTTAAAAAATAGGAAATCAGAATCAGAATACTTCATTGATTCGAAAATTGTATTTTTTCCAGAAAAAAAAGAGAAGGACAAAAGAAGAGGTGATATGCATAAAAAACTATCTACAGTAGATTTACAGCATCTGAAAGTTACATTCTTAAGAAAAAGAAAAAAAATGAGCAAAGATCTGACACAAAACCTGAGTAATGTATCTGTCCTGTCAGTTGATACATCTACTGTTTTCTGAAGCCTCATCAGAAATGGTCTCAGCAGAAGGGTGGCTGTCAAGAAGCCAATTTTAAGGAAGGTTAAAGTATGCCAAGTTCCACAAGAACTGGCATCAGGTAATACAGATTGATAAATCAAAATTTGAAATCTTTGGTTCAAATGCTACAGTACGCATCCAGAAGGTCAAAACCGAGATACGCAGTGAGTGTCTACAGCATCTGTAAAACACAGAGAAGGTGCTGTCAGTGGTGTTGGGGATCTTGTTGAAACTGATGAAATTTTGAACTCATAAAAGTACTGTCAAATTTTGATCCCATACAATCTTCTTTTTTTCGCTGCTACCATTAGAGGTCGCCATAGCAGATCATCTGCCTCCATCTTACCATATCCTTTGCATTCTCTTCTCTCAAACCAACCCTCTGCATGTCCTCCTTCACTACATCCATGTCTCTCTCTCTCTGCCTCCCACACACATGTTCCCCCTCTCCCTCTCATTGGTCTTCGGCCAACAGTAGCATAGATTCCACTGGCACCCTGTTGGGTAACGGCACTAGAGGCAGTCGTTGTTAACCCACGCCCGATTTGGTATGGAAGTTGTGTTATGAATCCGCATATTTGATTTGGCAAAGGTTTTACGCTAGACGCCCTTCCTGACGCAACCCTCACCATTTACCCGGGCTTGGGACCGGCACTAGGACTACACTGGCTCGTGGGCCCCTGTGGCTGGGTTTTGATCCACCATGCAATACCATCTGGAAAGGAACTGATTGGCAACAGCTTCATTTTCCACGTGCAGTAAAAGCCTATCTGGATTAATTAAAACATTTAAATTAAAATTTTTTTTAAAACAGTTATTGACTGGCCTCCCCAGATCATTGAGGCACTGCGGGGTCACCTTGACAGAGAACAGAACAAAAGGCAGCCATTATCCAAAGAGGAACTTTGGAATGTTCTTCAAGAAGCCTGGAGAACTATTCCTGAAGACTACTTGAAGAAATTACAAGAACGCTGCCGAAGAGAGTACAGGTTGCGTTGAAGATTAAAGGTGGTCATAACAAATATTGACTTTCAAGCTCATTAGAATTACATAAAAGCTGTTATTGCCCTGTGTGCTTTCCTCCATTTAGGTTTTGATGTGGTTCAATACCATTTTTTCTTGCAATATATAAAGAAATGAGGGTTGGCTCAAGACTTTTGCGTAGTCCTGTGTATATATACAGGTTTTAGAGCAACATATCATTCAGACATCTTTTTCAGAGGGCAATTTGCTTATTTCCCAATGACAAATCCAAACCACATTCTGGACATATTATACATCTTGGCTCCTTAGTAAAAGAATAAAAATAGTAAATTGGATTGCCTGCAGTTCAGGCCCTGTGAATAAAAAAAACCGCAAAAAAAGAAGCCCCAAACTGCTAAGAAAGTAAAATTGTATACATCAAATAATAAAATATGTAAATTTAAACATTTGTTCCATTATCTTTGTTCTATTTTCAACTAAATATAAGGTTTACATGACTTACAAAGCATTGCATGATTTTTCACTTGCATTTTAAATAGCATCCAAACTGTTGCTTTTCCTGATCTTTTGTTCGTCGTTGGAGCTTTTGTGCTATTATCAGCCCAGTAACGTTCAAACACGCTATTGGATTTGCTGGCTTTTATTTAACTGGGCAGATCTGTTACAGATAAGGTGACAGTGTCAAAGTTAGTGCATCACTTCACTCATTGGATGCAGTCCAGGTGTCAGACACCCAAGGGCTGTCATGACCTCGCCTCCTGGCCGGCTTGTCGTATGTTTTGTGTTATGTTTGTGTTCGTGCCTCCTCTCCCTCTCTCTCTCTCTCTCTCCAGGAAGGGTGGCAGCCAGACCTAATTACCTGCTGAGCTCACCTGGGAGTCACGAGGCTGCCGCACCTGACGCTGATCATCTTGTGACCTGGAGAGCCATTCTGAAGTCCTGCGGCGGCCGTTGCTCGCCGCCAGTTCGGCGTGTGCGTTCCAGCTGCTGCCGCCGCTCTCCCTCACTGGAGACGCAGCAGATTCCTGTCGCCACTCCGATCTTCCTCTGAGCCCCGGCCGAGCTCACGATCGCTACATCGCCGCTGAGAAACCTTGCCTGTTCCATCCTGCCTTTACCTCAGCGTGCACCTGACTTTCAATAAAAGACTATATGAGCTTTTACTATTGCGTCCTGCTCTTGGGTTCGTTCCTTGCAACTATGACAGAACGAACTGGCCATCAAAAGAGCCCAGCGGACGTCGACCCTCTCCAACGGGTCGCTGCCACTCTGGAGGATCACGGACGACTGCTGCAATCCCTCGCATCGCGGCAGAATCAGTCTTCCCGGAATCTCACAGAGCTTGGGGGGGTATGATGCACTCCTGCGAGTCTCGCCTGCGGCTGTTTCCGTCGCATCCACCTCCGCCGTCCAGCTCTGAACCAGCCTCCTCGCGTCCGGACCTCCCGGAGCGAGTGCTGCCCACCCCCGGAGGCTTCTCTGGTGAGTTAACCAAAGCCAAGGGCTTCCTGACGGTGTCAGCTGGTTTTTAACCGGCTACACCGAACGTATGCTTCTGACGGCGCTAAGAGCGTTTATGATGAGCCTGTTCTCAGGAAGAGCCCTTCAGTGGTGTGAGGCTGTGGTGGACACACATGCTGATCTTACTTATGCTGAGTTCATCACCAAGTTTAAGAGTGTTCATTCAGGGCGCGAGCGCTGACGCCTCCGCTCGCCGCCGCCTCTCCCTTCGCCAGGGCGGGCGAAGTGTGTCTGACTATGTTATAGACTTTTGAATTCTTGCAGAAGAAACTGGTCGGGAGGTGAGCGCGCTCCGCGGAGCGTTCCTGAATGGATTAAACGAGACCCTTCGGAGAGAGAGCTACCCGCAACTCTGGAGGAAGTAATCTCGCTGTGCACTCGTTTGGATGGCCATTTGCGGACGAGCCGTCCTCTCCGCCGCAGCAATCCGCGCGGTTCGGCTGGACATCGCCTCGCCTCCGCTGACTCTGCAGCTGCATCAGGAAAGGCGGAGCACGAGGAGACCGCAGAGAATGAACCCGTGCAGGTGGGCAGGTCTCGTCTCTCTCCGGAGGAGCGCAGCGGAGGATCGCGGCGGGTGAGTGCCTGTATTGTGTGTTGCGAGGCCATAATATTACCTGCCGGCGGCGGCCAAAAGATTAGTCCGTCAGTGGATGTGGGGACAATGACGGGCCTAGGAGTGACTAATTCTTCGCT
>VUQH01052222.1:19214-31266 GCA_015106775.1 Etroplus canarensis | reverse complement strand
CCTTTCTTAATTTCTTACTTTGGTATATGACGGGCCAAGATGGCGGCTCAACGGTAGGGCGTGGCCACTCTGGAACCAAAGTGGTGCTTGTACCCCTGAGACTGTCCCTGTTTTGACCCGGTATTCAGGTGTTCGGGTGTGTGGACGCCGGGATGGTGGTGTTCGTGTTCGAAAGTCGGAGGTTTGAGGATGACCAGACGCCGTCGTAGCTCCGTAGCTCCGTCCACAGACGGAGCTATCTGACAATTCGTTGTTTTTCATAAACTGCCGGGCAGCGTCCAGGAAACCATCGTCGCAGGGCTGATGCTGCGGCTGGGCGGTTTCTGGGAGCTCCGATCTCAGCTTGCTGTGTGGACTGGGCCTTCAGTCGTCGACGTCGCCTGATGCCGGTGGCCGGGGAAGAGGACATCGCGGGTGGGGTTTTGTGCTGGGTCAGAGGCGGGCCCTGGCCAGCCGGCATTAACCCTTGTATGGGGCATCACGTCCTGGGGGAATGCTATTTCGTTTCACTGTGTATTTATATGTAGTTGAAATGACAATAAAGCAATCTAATCTAATCTAAAATGCGGTCTTGGTGAAGTTGCCGAGGGTGGCAGCCCCTTGCAGTGGTCTAGCAGTCACTGATACCAGCTATCGCGAGGAGCTACTTGGGCACAGGGGCAGACATAATGCCAGTACCACAGGGGGGCTGGGATGAGAAGCATCAGGACAGAACGGCAGAGGCCGGTCACCTTGTAGGGCACGGTGTGGGGTTTGCCGATCTTGTTACACCAAAGTAAGACGAATCCCATTCTTCATTCTGATCAGTTTGAATTTCAGTAGATCATCTTGACCATGTTTACATGCCTAAATGGACTGAGTTGCTGCCATGTGATTGACTGATTAGATATTATAATGAGCAGTTGAACAGGTGTACCTAATGAGAATTTTAGAGCCCTCTCACTACAGAGAGTTGTGTCAGGAAGGGCATCCGGCATAAAAAACCTCTGCTAAATTGCCAGTGCAGATAAATCTGCTGTGGTGACCCCTTGGGGAGAATACAACGGAGCAGCCGAAGGGACATTTTTAGGAATTACACGTTCTGTCCAGGGTCCAGGCTGGGCACACTAAGGTACTCCTGTCAGTTGGACCATTTGGTGTAAAGTAGTCAGAAAACTCAGTCAGAGCCTTTTCTCATCTTGATATTCTGGTAAAATTAAATCTTTAATAATGTCATAAGTATTTTTTTTTTTTGTCTCGGCTCATGCAAACAATGAGGTCCAATCACTCATACACCAACAGGAGCGCTCTCTCTGTTCTCTCAGCCAGCGTGGAGCCCACATTCTGTGGTGTCTTCCCTTTTTCTTCTGGTCTGTTTTTTGTTTATTTCAGATCAAACTGCTGCACACCCACAAGGGCAAAAGCTGCTTGTGTTGCTGCTCCACTGTTCAACTGTTCTTCTTCTTAGAAATTTCCACCAGAAGCATGGGGGGAAATAATCTCAAAAGGGATCTAGCTGGAGTCTTAAAACGTAGTGATGCTGCAAGATCCCAAAGTCTTTTCAAAGTCTCCTAGTGTGTGGTAGTCTGACTGGAAACTGTGCCCTTCTTTCTGATCTGCGGTATGTTGTGTGGTTTGCCAAGCAAAATAAAAAAAGCTGATGACAGGGTGGTGAGTCTGACTGACTGGCTGTGGGTCTGAGATACAGTGGCTTTCGAAAGTATTCATCCCTCTTGGTGTTTTTCCCCTTTTTTATATATTACAACCTATAATTTAAATTGATTTTTTTTATTTTAATGTAATGGGCCAACACAAAGTAGCCATAACTGGTGAAGTGAAATGGAAAAAAAAGTGTTGTGTATATGTATTCACCTCCCTATAGTCAGTACTTTATAGAGCCACCTTTTGAGGCAGTTATAGGTGCAGGTCTCTTAGGGTATGTCTATGAGCTTGGCACATCAGGCCACTGAGATTTTTGCACGTTCTTCAAAGCAAAACTGCTCCAGCTCCTTCAAGTTGGATGGGTTCTTGACTGAGGTCTGGGCTTTGACCAGGCCATTCCAACACATTAACGCATTTCCCCTATAAACACTCAGGTGTTATTATTGTCCTGCTGGAAGATGAACCTCCATCCCAGTCCCAAATTCCTGGAAGATTGAAGCAGGTGTTCGTCAAGAAATTTCCCTGTATTTCTCACCATCAATCATTCCTTCAATTCTGACCAGTTTCCCAGTCCCTGCCCATGAAACACATCCAAACATTATCCAACATCACTCTCTGTTGTCACAAATGCTCTTCTGGATGTTGGCAACTATTCCAAAGACGCATTCCCAGAAGAGTGGAAGTGGAAAGGGGAGGGGGCAGCTCCATATTAATATCTGTGCACTTAGAATGGGAGGCCATCAAAGGTCCTGTAGGTGTAACATGTGATTGGCCTAATACTTGTGTCCATATACTGTATGGTTAAAATGTAGATTGACGTCTAAAGCCCTTGGAGTGGTCAGCAAAACTAGAGATGCATAATATAAAGATGCAAGTACAAAAACAAGCAAGTATGATGCAGTTAATCAGTGCTTTTCATCTATTCTGATATATGGAAGATTAGAAAAACAGAATAACATGGAAGAACAGATTGACTTTTTGGGGCGTTTTGTTGCAGATTCTGTTATTACTCAGAATTTCACATTAAACCTTCAATGACACCTCAGATTTATCGAATGTGTTCTCATTGCAGGGTATTACATGATGCTGTTTTGATGCCACCTGCGTCTCCAAATTACAAGGGACAAATTACAAGGTTTTGGCTGAATAATGGGCTGTCATTAGAGTCCTCCACTCTGCAGTATGAGGTCAAAGGCTCAGCTTTGTCAGCCAGCAACCTCTGTCTGGACTTTTGTGCTTTGCAATTTGGTTTTTTGAGGTTTAGGCACTAAAACTACTTGGTTAAGTGTAGGAATAGATCGTGGTTTGGGTTCTATTAAGCCCCTTCACAACACCAACAATTCTCATTGTGTTGGGCATGACTAAGACAGATATCAAAGAACTGTTTCACAAAACAGAAGCTGTAGATATAAGAATGGAGGGGTCTAGGCTGGGCCTGTTCTAGTAGCTCAACCTTTGAACAGCTACAGTAATGCACACTTAGAATAGATTCACCAGCCACAGGGGGCATCTTTCCGCACAGCTTTGACAATTTAAGTACATTTAGCTGATTGCATGGGTGGCTGCCTTACGGTAAATGAGACCCTCCTTTGCATATGTCCAGACCATCTCAACCTCTGACTTTACCTCCAAACGTCTCAGCCTGAGCTGTCCCTCTGATGTACTCGTTTCTGATCCTGTCCACCCTGGTCACTCCCAGTCTTCAGCTCTGCCACCTCCTGTCTTTTTGTCAGTGCCACCATCTCCAAACCATACATCACAGCAGGTCTTGTAAACCTTCCAAACATGACTTTTACTTAAAGCTGCTAATTTTTCTACTCAAAATAACCTCAAATTTAAGGAAAATCCCTCAAAAGTCAGAAAGTGATGCTCCTGTCCTTTTAACCGGCCTTTAGGCCAATGCAGTGTGTGTGTCTACTGCCCATATTCCTCGCTTTTCCCCAAAGACGCACTTTTTTGGCTGTTTCCCTAACATTGCGTGTTTCACTAACGTGTGTGGATAGTTTCACAGGTGTGTGTGTTTTGTCTGCAACAGATAAAAAATATCTTTCAGTGTGTGGACTCATTAAAGGCAGTGTAGGTCCAGAGAGACCATCTCTACCAAAACGCCTGCAGGCTTAAATCCACCGAGCTTTCACTTCTGTGCTGGTCTCTCTCTCTCTCTCGCTCTCTGTTATTTTCCCCTGCATTGGCACATCTCTCGATCATCTCTTTCACTCCCAAACATCCTCCCTGTCTTTCACTTTTGCACCGCCTTCTCCTTTGCTAATTCTTGATGTCTTTTTTCCCCCGACATCCTATATGTCCACATCTCCTTTTCTCTGAAAAGCTTAAGTTCTTTTTTCCTTCCCAATTGTCTCCAGAAAAGACAGCCACTCTCACGCCTTGCTTTGATTCCCCCGTTCCCTTACTGTCAGAGCTAAAATCTTTGTGTCCTTTTACACAGTGTCCATCATTTTTCATTTTATTTGCTTTGATTGTTAAAAAACAAGTAATGCATTTGGTCTCTATGCTGTTTATCTCTTTTTGTTAACACTAGAGGTTTAGGCCTTAAGAAATTTTGCACGTAATCTGAAAAAGTCTGGTGAAAAAGGAACCTTTTCACACATTTAATTTCCAGCTCTGTGCTGTTTTGCAAGAATTCCAAGTAATTTTCCATTAGCATTATTAACGTTAGTAACTTGATTGTCTGTATTCTGGTAATCTGTATTTAACTTCATCACTAAACTCCCTGATAGAGTGGATCAAAGAAGTGACCACACCCCTGTTACAAAACCAGGTTCTTCTGTTTTCTGATGTAAAAACATTAGACCACAATAAATCATTTCAAAAAATTTTCCACCTTTAATGTGACCTATGACCTGTACAGTTCAATTGAAAAAGAAACAACTCTGTTAGGGGAAAAATGTAAAAAATTAAATGTGTCCAATAAGCTGTATGTGTGAGTGTGCAAACCCCAAAACTAAAACTTTGGTGAAGCACCTTTTGCTTTAAATACAGCATTCAGTCTTTTTGGGTAGGAGTCTATCAGCATGACATCTTGACGTGGCCATATTTGCCCACTCTTCCTTGCAAAAGTGCTGCCAGTCTGTCAGACTGAGAGGGCATCTCTTGTGCACAGCCCTCTTCAGGTCACCCCACAGATTTCCAGTTGGATTTAGGTCTGGGCTCTGGCTGGGTCATTCCAAAGATTTAATTTTCTTCTGGTGAAGACATTCCTTTGTCGAGTTGGTTGTATGCTTGGGGTCTTTGTCTTGCTGAAAAGTCTAATTCCTCTTCAGCTTCAACTTTCAAGCAGACATCTGAAGGTCTGGGGCTAAAACTGACTGGTATTTGGACCTATTCGTACGTCCCTCCACCTTGATTAAAGCTCCAGTTCAACCAAAAAACAAAACCCAAATCATGATGCTGCCACCACCGTGCTTCACCGTGGGTATGGTGTTTTTCTGGTAATGCACAGTGTTTTTGCACCAGCTGTGGCCAATAAGTTCAACCTTGACTTCCCCACACGCTTTTGTGAGGCCTGATGTATTGTTTATAAAATGCAGCCTGGATGTTTTTCTTTGTAAGAAAAGGCGTCTGTCTTGCCACCCTACCCCATAGTCCAGAAATATGGAGAATACAGGAGATTGTTGTCACATGTACAACACAACCAGTACTTGGCAGAAATCTCTGCAGCTCCTTCAGTGATGCTGTAGGCCTCTTGGCAGCCTCCCTGACCAGTTTTCATTTTGTCTTTTCATCTATTTTTGAGGGACATCCAGTTCTCAGTAATGTCACTGTGGTTGCAAATTTCCTCCACTTCTTGATGACTGTCTTCACTGTGTTCTGTGGTATATGTAATGCTGTGGAAATCTTTTGTAACCTTCTCCTGAATGACACCTTTGAACAATAAGATCCCTTTGGTGCTGGAATTAAAGCAAAAGGTGCTTCAGCAGTTGTTTAATTTTAGGGTGTGCACACGTTTTTCAAAAACATTTTTCCCAATAACAGATTTGTTTCTTTTTCAAACAAACCGTACAGGTTTTAGGTCACATCACCGGTGGAATGGTCTCATTTTTATATAATAAAAATCTGGTATTTTAACAGTATTTTCTATATCCACAGTAGAAAGTTCTCTAGAAAGAAATACACAGCTGCTTGCAATGGACTTAAGCATGTCCTTGTTCCATCTGGAGCATCCATTCATTATTCCAATTTCCACCTCCCCTGATTATTAGGGGTCATGGCTGAAAAAGGTAAATATTGTCTATGACTGTGGTGAATTTTTCCTTAACGGTTCAGCTGTTGGTGGTGTAGTGGTGTGGGATGGGCTACAGCAGCATAACACCACACCGGGTGTCGCTCCTGTCCGCTAAGAACAGGAAACGGAGGCTACAGTTCGCATGGGCTCACCAAAACTGGACAACAGAAGATCGGTAAAACATCGCCTGGCCTGATGAATCGCGATTTCTGCTGTGACGCTCGGACGGTGGGGTCAGAATTTGGCGTAAACCACATGAAAGCATGGGTCCATCCCGCCTTGTGTCAGCGGTTCAGGCTGCTGGCGGCGTAATGTGTCGGGGAGGTTTTCTTGACACACTTTGGGCCCCTTCACTACCATCTGAACGTCATTTAAGCGCCACAGCCTGCCTGAACAGTGAGCCAGGCACTTATTATTTTGCAGGCTGCTCAGCAACATATAAGTGGCTAAAATCATCAACGGCTGTAACATTAAAATGATATACACATCAATGAATATATAATTATCATCCACTAATATACTGCTCTGCATAATGCATATTTTTCATCTATTAAACTCGTATGCAGTACCACTTCACTATAACAGGAAACAGGGCAGCACATAAACCTTAAAATCATTATGACTTCCTGCGGGGTGCCCCCGTACCACCCCTCAAAATCCTGGAAACACCCCTGCAAATGTGAGATCCCATTGTGTTCTGCTAGCTGAGTTCACCATATTGTGTTAAAATACACTCATCGTTTCGTGTTCACGCTTAACATTGATCAGCATGGATACTAGCACGCCTTCTGACCAACTATGGGAATTTATCTGTCTCATAAAGGGCATTTAATGTGCTGATAACATTTAATACAGGTGCTTTACTTCTATAAACCCAACTTAACCCTTTCATTCCCTCATCTCTCAGTGAAACCATAACATTATCCTCTCATTTCTCCTTTTATTTTTCAGATGTCTTCTCTGTTTCTTCCATTTCCTTAATTCAGTTTTCCCCCACTTATAATGCATTTTCTGATCCTCCTTCCTTTGTGAAAACATTCCAGCATCCCGTCCTCATCCTCCCTCTTCCCTCATTCTTCCTGTCGCCTTTAAAAAGCCATGAAGCAGCTCGTCTGCCCGTCTCTCCTTGTGAAAATTAGCATTATGTCTGTTCTTTTCTGCTCCGTCTGTAAATCACCGGTTCCATTTCTATCCCTTTCTTTGAGAAAAAGACGAATTTCTCTCTCAGCCCTTGCGCTAAGTATTTCTCCCCTTTTCTTGCCGACAAATCACTCTTTTCCATTCCCTCCCTTTCTTTGTGAAAAGGCAAGTTCACCCTTTATCTCTTCTTTCTCTTTCTCTCTGTTCTCGGAGTGGAAACGAGGACAGATTGACTTTGAGATCTGACCTGAGCTTAGACCAGCTGTCAGCAGGTAATGATAGAGACTTAGAGAGTGACGCCTCTTCACAGAGAGGGATCACGCCTCGTCCTCCACTTAAAAAGAAGCCTTTTAAAATTTAGATCCCTGTTGAGAGAACAGGCTATCCCTCTAAAATACACCTTGATCGATTCCCTAACTATCAGACTCATGCTGCAATGGAGCAACCGGGAGAAGACGTGGAAATAAATCCCACAGAAAAAAATACGAGACCGTGTGCTGCTGCTGTTGTGCGAAAAGTGAAAAAGTCGAGTGCAGAAAGTCGTTTTCTCGCCTGAAAAGGTTCAAAAACATTAGGACTCATTTTTGATAACCACAGGAAGTTATGCTCTCACGCCTTAACTTATGCACGAAACGATCACTGTTCAGAAACATCCGCCTGCAGTTCGACCGCAGGAAGTTGTTTCTAATTTTGCCTCCTGGGTCTAAAGGATTGTCAGATTCTCCAGAACTCTGTTCCTGAGGTTGGAATTTGGATTTCTGGTTATGACCAAGCCATCGGCTGTATGTCAAAACTTGATGGAGTGTCCATACTTTTACTGATCCCCTATAAGCGCCAAGAAGAGCAAATGTGGGGGTTCGATGCCTTGCTCAAGGGCACCTTGGACGGTGTAAGCCGACACCTCCCTGGCCTCCAGTTTCCTCCACACACATGGGCCCAGAACAAGGTCTTGAATTAGCATGTCATGAACTGGCCTCCGGGTCCAACTCCAGGCGGGTCTTGAGCCAGCTGCCCTTGGATGACCCGCTCTACCTCCTGAGTCACAGAAATTACAACATGTGCACAACACTCTGCAGCCCTTTCACAGAAACTGTACTTCTTCATTCTTTTTCTAATTGCACTGCCATGACGGTGTAAAAGATGGATGACGTGTCTCCACTTACTCCCACTAAACAAAAGTGAAGCCAAAATTTTCCATTTACGGGAGCTGCTGTCTTGCAGTTTTGGCGCTAGATTTAGTGCAGCAGTGATTTGGTTTAACTTCCGCCCACACACCCTCTGGGACATGATGTAGAACACGTCCCCCAAACAGACGTGCTAGATTGACAGTCAGAACTGTCAATCATGAGGTTATTCCCCAATTTTACAGTATCAAATCAGTTCAAAGCAAACGTATGAGAAAGGCGACCCTTTGAACCCAGATCAGCATGATAAGGGCTACTTAAAATGGCACCAAAACTTCTTTTGGAAAAAATGTATCTGCAGAGAACTTTTTCATTTCGGTTTGTCCTCATCCCATCCGCGAACATGGAGGGGGTGGGACTTTGAACCTAAACCACAGACAGACAGCAGGGGGCGACAGAGACATTTTGGCTTCACTTCTGTGGAGCTGTACGGTCATGCATGTTTTCTATACATGTGAGGTCCTCACACTTGGTGATGATCACCCAGTGAAATACATCTGATTAGCAGCATCTTAATTCCTGTGGACGCAGTAAGGGCGTACTTAGTTTAGTATTTCACAGTACTGCAGTCTTTTTCACATGACCTGCTACGTTTCCTCCCGGGTCCACATATGAATATTTAGAAACTGTGGGCCAGGGAGAAGAGTTTTGGTACCAGAGGCTTGTAATCCAGGACTGTGGTTGAAGAACCAGTGGTTGCATTTCGTGTCATGGTTTCATTTGTTTTTCTCACTCTTAAGAGAGGCTTAAAGAGCTTGATTCAATCAGAACTACACATGTGCTGCCTGTAACACCATTATCTTCATGCCTTGCTTTGTTGCTCCACAGTCAGTGCTGATGTGACTGATAAAATTCTGAATTTAGTAATTAATCCGCCTGATCTGCCGCACAAACATCCAGTAAGTGGCCAAAATAATAGAGAAAACGAGAACAAACAATAACCTGCTGCACAGCACTGACTCAAGCGATCATCTGACATTACAAGGGAGGCGACAAGAAAACTGGATGTAGCTCTTTATTTTTCCTGTGTGTACCTGACGGCCACACAAACCACATCTGTCGCCATCCTATTAGGCAGGAAGCTTCTCGGCGTCTGCGGAAAAAAAAGTTGAGAATCATTAGACGCCCGCTCTGAAATCAGCTTCCACACAATCAGCAGCGAGTTCATAAAGCCACCGAATTAAACCGCCCCAAAGAAAGGCTGATTTTAGAACAATCTGACCGCGCTCCCTTCTGACGACGACGAAAAGGGAAAAAAAAAGACGAAAAAAAAAGAGAAAAGACGTGGAGCACCTCCAGTGCCCTGTAGCCATCCATTTCTGAAAGCCCCCCTTTCACAGAGGAAATTAATTTTGAAAGAGGAAGAATAAAACGAGCAGCAGAGGTGACTGAAGGTGCTGTATTAGACTACGCTCGACTAAAACCAAGTCATTTAAACCGCTGGCTGCCGGCTCGCCTCCCTGACCTCCCATCCTCGATGCAGACAGAGAGGAATAATCTCCCTCAATACTTCCCTTTTCTTGTGTTTTACACAACCTAACCTCCCCCCTCCTCCTCATTCAGTCTGACCCCGCCAGGCCGCCATAGAGTCGCTTCCTGATTGCCACTCTGGATGTTCAGAGCTCAGGAACTTTTGGAGAAGGTAATTGAAAAAGTTTCAGGGAGCTTTAAGCCGCTCTATTTTCTTGTCTTTTTGCTCCGATGCGGCGTGTGACATGTTCCACGTGTCATGTGTTGTAACAGCAGTGAGGGCGGTCGGAACTTAAAGAGCGTCCCGGGTTTCTTCCGCAGTTTAAGACCACCTCCCGGCAGCTCCCTCCTGGGAAACTCCTGGAATTTGCAGGATCCTCAAACTTTTATTTTGAAAAACACAAATGAGTAAATTTTGCGCGTTCATCCGATTGTCTCCAAAGCCTCTGGGTGTTTTACGAAACGCAGGCAGACGCAATCTACACAAAACACACACAGTGGCTATAGAAAGTGAACACACCCCCATTTTTTGATGTAAACAAACCACAATAAATCATTTCCTTTAATGTGACCTCTAACCCAGGGGTCTCAAACTCACAGCGCCGCCTCCTACTTCCCATACTTCCGGAAAAATATGTAATTCGGCCCTTTAAACGGCCACATTACAATTATATAATGAAATTTGACCGCATTGAATTATATAATTGCATTGTGGCAGTTTATAGGAACGAATTACATGATATTTTTCACTTTAAATCGGTGGAAGTAGGGGGCGGGGCCAGGCCCCTGCTATAACTTGTTGAATTCAACTTAAAAAGAAAAACATGTTAGAGGGGAAAATATAAAAGATTTAAAGTGTACAATAAGCTGGTTGCATAAGTGTGCACACCCTAAAACTAACACTTTGTTGAAGCACCTTTTGCTTTAAATACAGCATTCAATAATTTTGGGTACACACCTGCCATCACTTAAAGGGACCGTGACTAACCCCAAATAAAGTTACTCAGTTCCATCCTACAGCAAAAGCCATGGTTCACAGAGAGCTGACAAAGCAGTATCAGTCAGGATCAGTCAGTAGAAGGGCACAGAAAACTTCCACAGCATTACATATACCATGGAACACAGTGGAGACAGCCATCATGATGTGGAGAACATATGGAACCACAGTCATGTTACTGAGAACTGGACGTCCCTCCAAAATTGATAAAAAACCCAAGATAAAAACCTGTCAGTGAGGCTGCCAAGAGGCCTACAGCATCACTGAAGGAGCTACACGTGAAAACAATCTGCTGTATCCTGCATATGTCTGGAGTCTGAGTTGGGGTTGCGACATAGAAGCCTTTTCTTACAAAGAAAAACATCCAGGCTTGGCTAAATTTAGCAAAAGAAGAGCATCAGGTCTCCCGAAAGCACTTTTGCAAGGAAGAGTGGGCACATACGGCCAAATCAAGATGCGCCATGGTGATGGACTCCTACCCAAAAACAAGCGACAGGTGCTTTTACAAAGTATTAGTTTCATGGTGTGCACACATCGGCAACCAGCTGCGACCGCTACGCGTTCAGGCAGCAGCGGCTCAGTCTGTTGGTGACTGGTTGGGAACCGGAAGGCTGCGGAGCGGCTCTGGTTCAAAACTCGCCTGTGGAGGAGGAAGAGTGGAGATCAGAGGCCAATTCAAGACCCGCCGCAGACTTACACGAGGTGTGTTGGAGACTCACAGAGGAGTCAACTTAACCCTCCGAGCGCTGCTGAGGTGCCCTTGAGCAAGGCACCAAACCCCCACAGTGTGCCTTGGCACCTGTAAAATGGCTGCCTTGTTTCTCCTCACCTTCTTCTTATCAAATGCATGTCAACATGTGTGTCATCATTAGCGGGTGGAGAAAAATTGTGTAATTTCCCCATTGGGGATAAATAAAGTATCTCTTCTTCTTCTTCCATTTTCCCCTAACAGATTTGTTTTTTTTTTTTCCAGGTGAATTATACAGGTTACAGGTCACATTAAAGGTGCTAAAAGTATTGCTTTATCGTGGTCTCATTTATTTACATCAGTAAAACCTGGTGTTTTAACAGCGTTGTGTTCACTTTCTACGCCCACTGCGGTTTCTACGTGTCTGTCAACAACCCAATTCAAGAGGCGCGTGCAGCTGAGCTCCACTCAGACAGCTGAGCAGGACTTTAAAAACGAGATTAAATGCCCGCGCAACTCGTCAGGTGTAATGGGGAGTTTTTCATTTCGGTGTAGTTGGAAAGATATTCATCGATTCGAGCTTCCACAATCAATAAGCTGAAACAGAAACATTGTTAAAACACAAATGAAGTCTCTTTCAGAGCACGGAGGACGAGCTACAACCCTTTTCATCAAGCCCCTGCTGCCGC
>VUQH01052222.1:7100-19187 GCA_015106775.1 Etroplus canarensis | reverse complement strand
TGTTTTCATGTCAGTGCAATCATTGGTAGAAATGAAGGGGAGATAAGGAGGTTTGCTTCCACTCTCTCTGTGATGCATGACTATGATATATTACATAACCCTACACGCAGTGAAAGCTATTGGTTTAAACTGTAAACCAGTTTTTAACTTTTGAAAAATGGACTCCTCCTCACAGTGGTTTGGCCCTAACACCGTTACGTCGCAAACTGCATACAAAGGATGTGTAATTATGTAATTCTACCACTCAGTAAAATTGAACGTATTTACTCCACTGGCTGCTGTTAAACCTTGATCTTCAGTGCAGCTGCTGTATTATTACAGCTACGTCTCCTAATGCGGGTTTGCAGAGGCAAATTAAAAGCACCATAACTCGCTGAAATTTCAACCGGTTTTCAGGAGCTTTTGCTTTATTTCGTTTATTTTATTATCTTGGTAAAATATGCTACAACAGTTACACGTGGGTCTTTAAAGCTCGCTGTACCACCTATGGGCAACCAGTGTGCAACTATGTCAGGTGCTTGACAGAAAACATGACTGTGAAGTCACAGCAAGACACTTTTAGGTGTATTTTCTGTGTTATACTCAGGGGTGATTCTAGGACAGACTTCCAGGGACGGCTCAGCCACCAGTCAGTATGTTGCATATACTAAAACAACTATACTTAATAAACGACGTTTAGGAAAACGACTAATAATTACCGTTGTTCACAAATCATTGTGTTTTACCTCTTTAGTTAGGTGAGCATAACAATATTACGTTCAAAAGCAACCTGATTAGCTGAACGGAGTAATTCAGAAAAAATAATCACACATTTCAATATTATACACCTGTTTTAAGATGGACCCTTTGGTTAATGAAACCTGAGGCAAGGACTCAATTATGATGGCCAGACTTTTCCAAAGTACAACCCCAATTCCAAAAAGGTTGGGACGCTGCATAAAATAGAAATAGAAACACAGTTCACTTATTTGCAAATCTCATGAAGCAATTTTTGCTCACAAAAACACAGAAAACATATCAAGTGTTCAAAGTGAGACATTTTACTATTTCATGAAAAATATTAGCTCATTTCGAATTTAATGGCGGAAACATATCTAAAAAAAAGTTGGGACAAGGGCAACAGAAGGCTGGAAAAGAAAGTTTTACAAAAAGAAACAGCTGGAGGAACATGTGGCAACTAATGAAGTTAATTGGCAACAGGCCACTAATGTGATTGGGTATAAAAAGAGCACCTTAGAGAGGCAGAGTCTCTCAGAAGTAAAGATGGGCAGAGAAACTGTCTACAAACTGTGGAGCAATTTCATGATAATGTTCCTCGCTGCATGGGCTCAGGAACACTTCCAGAAATCATTGTCTGTGAACACAGTTGGCCGTTCCGTCCACAAATGAAGGTTAAAGCTCTGTCATGCTAAGAAGAAGTCACATGTGAACATGATCCAGAAACACCAAAGCTCATTTAAAATGGGCTGAGGCAAAGTGGAAAACTATTCTGTGGTCAGATCAATCCGAATTCAAGATTCCTGAAAGAGGACAGGGACCATCCGGTATATCCTCAGGTCTCAGGTCAAAAGCCTGCATCTCTGATGGTTATGGGGGTGCCTTAGTGCCTATGGTACTGGCAACTTGGGCATCTGGAAAGTTTTCATCAGTGCTGAAATGTATACATGTGCTCCCCTCCAGACCATGTCTTTATCAGTGTAGACAGACCTTGCATATTTCAGCAAGACAATGCAAAACCACATACTGCAGCTATTACAATAGCATGGTTTCAATGTAGAAGAGTCCAAGTGCTGGACCGGCCTGACTGCAAGTCCAAACCTTTCACCAAATAAAAACATCTGTTGCAATGAAACACAAAATACCACAAAGAAGACTGAGGACAGTTGGGCAACTGGAATCCTACATCAGACAACAAGGGGACAACATTCCTCTCCCAACGGTCCAGCAGCTGCTCTCCTCAGTTCCCAGATGTTTCAAGCCTGCTGTTAAAAGAAAAGGGGATGCTACACAGTGGGAAACATGACCCTGTCCAGTTTTTTGGAGAAATGTTGCAGCCACCATATTCAAGATGAGCTAGCATTTTTCTTAAAATAGTAAAATCTAAATGGTCTGGTAGTTAAATATTGCTTTTCTACTCTGACTGAGCACTCAAAGCATTTTTTACTGAAAGCTCATTCACTCATTCACACAGCACTTCATTTTATGCTTTTAAGCACATTTTAATTATCATGCACACGTTCACACTCCAAAGGATGCATCGGGAGCAATTTTAGGTTCGGTGTCTTGCTCAAGGGCAACACTGGAATGCAGACAGGAGAAGCCAGGGATCAAACCACCAACCTTCCGTTTTTAAGACGACCCGCTCTACCTCCGGAGCCACGGCTCAAAGTCAAACGCTGAAAGTGAGCATCTCGCTTTCAACACTTAATTTTGTTTTCTATGTTTTTTGTAGATACAGCATTGGTTCATGAGATTTGCAAATCACTGCTTTTTAATTAATTTCTTTTTTAACACAGCGTCCCAACCTTTTTGGAACTGGGGTTGTAAGTTAAAGACCAACCACTAGCAAAGCAGACATGGGGTGAAAAATGCACAACTTTGTTTCAGTCACACGGGGGCAGTCGACCAAATCATCAAGCAATTAAAATCATCATTCAACACAGACATAGGCAATGCAGGTTGCCAAGAGGCAATCTGGTGAGAGAACTGCTTTTACGTGTACGTTTTTGAGCTGATATAAATCCTCCACACATATAAACACAGAGCATCAGATTCCCCCAGTGTGGTCTGTTGTCTCAGTGTAACGACAGCCATCCTGAGACAGAATATGAGTTGTGGGGTCCATCACTAAAGTGAAGCCATTACAACTGGATAAAGCACAAAACTGATTACTGTGTCAGAAAATAATAACAAAATGAATTATTATTACTACTATACTATACTATACTATATATATATATATATATATACTATAATATACTATACTATGACTATTGCTATCTTTAGCAGTGCTAAGATGACATTTTGAGGTGTTCGAGCTCTAAATGAACCAAACTATGCCATTTCATATTATTTCTCAGTGGTACTTCTGAGCTTTCGGGGAAATCATTTGTAAATTATCGCTTTAGGCTTTTAAACTATGTTAGCAGAAAAGGGGCATAAGAGAAATGCCTGGATGAAAATTAAAAAGCTGTGGCTGCAAAAATCTCTCAGGGGAAGGCGCGTTACCTTAAAGCAAGACAGAAGACTCACTACACAGCTCGCTATAGCTGACTGCAGTCAGCCGCAGTGGACTGTATTTGATAGAATCTGACTGTAGCCGTCTGTGTTTGACTTCCATCAGACCCGCTGTCCTTGCGCTGCTGCTTGTTATTATTTGGCGTTCTGCCTAAATGCCTTCACTGCCTCAGACAAACCGTGAAACGCCGCGCCGCTCTGAACGCCTCCTCAGCTTTTACCGCCACTGTAAAGATGTGACTGCAGCAACAAACAGCGTGCCGCAAATCATCCAGACAGCCACTAAACACCGTTACCAAACCGCGGCCTCCGCTAGTGTGTGTGTCAGAGAGGGTGTATTATGCCTCCTGACAAGGGTAATAAGATTGTAGAGTTGCTGCTGTGAGAAAAGTTTTCAAAGATACAGGAGAGCAGGGGGTTCTCTAAGTGGCCTTAAACTTTTAAAAGTGAAATCTAGGACTACACTGGCTGTGGAGCAAACTGACAAGATGTTGAAAATGTTTGGTAAAAGTCGAAGAATGAAGAAGAATAAACTGGTGGAGCCAAAAAATGATGGAAAAGGTCAGACACAAACACGTGAGGGGACCCTGAGGTGCAACTGTTTTATTAACTTCCAAAGTTAACGGTGACCTGTGACTCTACTGCCCAATCGGAGACCAGTGTTCGGTCATGCGGTTCTACTCACAGTCCAGGTGACACTGTCTGATCCCCTCCACATCTTCAGCATGAATGAACTGGTAGCACCTCTTCCCCACAATATCCACTGGAGTCAGGTCCATGTAGTCGCTGATTCTGAAACATGGTGTACACATTCCAACATGAAAGCTCAAATATAATAAAAACTTACACATTTAGAAATTAGAGCTTAAGAGACAGATAGTAGTGTGTCTTTGATCTGAATTTCTGACATAATATGACTGTGGCAGTTTCATCTGTGGTCACAAACATCTACTTTAATTGTCTGGTTTTTCAGAAATTTTGTTACATTTTCTGAAACGTTATGTTTACTGTTTTTTTGTGTCATATGTCCAAAGTTCCCTTATATTTCCAAAATGTCATCATGTTTACCAAGCTATCATCATGCTATTTTTTTCCTAAATGTCATTGAGTTTTACAAAATGTGGCTGCATTTACTGAAATGTTGTTTTCTTTTCCTAAATGTCATTGTGTTTACTGAAATGTCGTGTTTTCTAAAATGTCATTATGTTTTCTAAATGTTGTTGTATTTTCTGAAATGGTATCTTCTCCTAAATGTCACAGTTTTTGCCAAAATAATGTTGTGCTTTCCGAAATGTTGTCATGTTTTCTAAAATGGGACCATCATTTTCAAAATGTTGTTATATTTTCTGAAATGTTTTCTTTTCCAAAATGTCACTGTTTTTACTAAAATGTTGCCGCGTTTTTCAAAATGCCATTGTGTTTTCTGAAATTTAATTGTTTTCTGAAATGTTTTATCTTTCAAAATGTCATTGCATATTCCAAAATACTGCTGAATTTTCTAAAATGTCATTGTGTTTTCTGAAATGTTGTGTTTTACAAATGTCATTGTCATTTTTTTAAAGGCGGTTGCATTTTCTTAAATGTTGTTTTCTTTTCCTGAATGTCATTGTGTTCACTGAAATGCCTTGTTTTCCTGAATGTCATTGTTTTTACCAAAATGTTGTCATGTTTTCTAAAATATTGTGTTTTCTGAAATATTGTCATGTTTCCTAAAATGTTGTGCTTTCTCAAATGTTATGTTTTCTCAAGTGTTGTCATATTGTTTAAAATGTTGTTTTTGGAAATGTTGTGTTTTCTAAAATGTTGTAATATTTTCCAAAACATTGTTGTGTTTTCTGAAAAGTTGTGATTCCAAAGTGCCTTTACATTTTTCAAAATGTCATTGAGTTTTGTAAAATATCTTTACTCTTTAAAAAAAGAGTTTTTTTCTGGATTTGTTGTTGTTGTTTCATTGTGTAACTGTGTTTTCTGAAACATAATCTCTTCTGAAATGTTACTGTGTTTTGTATCTCAATGCCAAGCTACTGTATCAATTAGCCAACAGTTAGCAATAATGATTAAAAAAATTCTAAAATTTCGTATAAAGATTATGTTGACTCCTCCACAGGTGTGAGATATTTCTGTAGGGGACTGGCTGACAAAAAACAGCCAGACCAAATATGTCGTCCTCCATGTTATGTACTGTTACTTTGCTGTGGATGGTAATCTCACATCATAGTGCACAGCAATGAGCTGCATGGAAGAGGAAATGTTGTGAAACTTTGAAATACATAGCTCGTCACACCCAGACAATTTTCTCCCTGCAGTTCTGGTATTCGACGATTACAAAGTCTGATTCAGGGAAGGAAAAAAAAAAAAGCTAATAAACCCGACAACAGAGACTGAAGCCCGTCTGTCTATTGTACAGGTAACACACATCAGCTTTAAAAAGGTTTAATTTGAACAAATTTGCCACAGGATAGACAGAACAATTTCCCCAGTTTCATTGTGATAGAGAGTGGGCGGTTGGGAGGGAGGGGGGGAGACGACTAATGTCTGGCAGGCAGATAACGGCACACTCTGTTCTTTAGAAAAACCCATCCTCCCATTTTCTCATTCTCTTAGAAACTCATCCTCAAAATGGGGCAGTAATGGGAGCGACGCTTGTCTGTTCGCTGCAGAGACGCTTTCTGTCGCTCCGCACTGAATATCATCATCTGCCTTGCATTGTATCCCTTTTTCCACCCACCAATAAAGCAATCTGCCTACTATCACCCCCCACCACCACCCGCCCTCCTCTCTTTCTATAATAAAACATGAAGGTTTTTTTTTTTTCTTTGCCTGATATGAATCTCCTCGGTTGGCCGGTTAACTCCTGCGCGAGATCCTGATGCCTATCTGCTTTATCTGGACAGAACGAAGGAGATAGATCCATCAGAGACATATTTCACTGTTAAACCGGGGAGGATTGGGTCAGATTTCTCATGAATAAGACACTCTGACAAGGGAGACAACTTTTTTTTTTTTTTTTGGTGAACAGCAGGTGTGAAAGATGAATGCATAAGCAGCCAGTCAGCTCGTTTTTTTAAGACACCTTTTTGGTGATATTTAATCACAAAATAAGAGCATGACTCCTAAAACAGTCCAACCCAAGCAAATAAATTAATTATTAAAAAAACACAAGGAAGCCAAAAAGGACACAGATGTTTTCCATGACAAAGACTCAGCTCCAACATAGATGCATAAAATAAAAGATCCCTTGATTTTTAGTGATTTTTTGTTTTTTTTTATGCTGAAGAGAGAATTTTGTAGCTGGGAAAGCTTCACATATTTAGCACCACTGGACCACTGGAGCAGTGGGAACGTGTTCTGTTTGTCACAAATCCCACTTCTGATGGATCAGTCTGCTTTTGGTGAACGCCAGGAGAACGTTACCTGCTTGACTGCATTGTGCCAGCTGTAAAGTTTGGTGGAGAGATAATGCTGTGGGGTTGTTTTTACGGGGTTGGCCTGGGCATCTCAGTTGCAGTGAGCTTTCTAAAACATTTTGGACAATTCTGTGCTTCCATCTTTGTGGGAACAATTTGGGGAAGGCCTTTTTCTGTTACAACATGACTGCGCCCCACTGCAGAAAGAAAAGTCCATAAAGGCATGATGGGACAAGTTTGGTGTGGAAGAGCTTGACCAGCCCGTACAAAGCCCAGACCTCATCCCCATCAAGCACCTTTGAGATGGACACATCAGTGGCTGATCTCATAAATTTTCATCTGAAAGAATGGACAAAATTCCCACCGACACACTCAAAAATTATTTTTTCTATCTCGAATCTCGCTATATATTTATTTTTTGTCCATTCTGGCCTTCCATACATGTTTTTTTTTCCTCATGCACAAACAAACAAAGCAGTTTTTCTGCTCTACCTGTTCTCGCAGTAGACAATCTTGAGGTCCATGTTGACTCGAGTGACAAACATTTGACAGTCAATCCGGACCTCGTTGATTGTAGGTGGAGGGAGGGCGTGCGCCACAGCCACCATCCCCATGATCTGATTGGGCACCGAGCGGCTGTGCGTCAGAGCCATCCTGATCCGCAGACGCCCTGTGACGTGGATCACCTGAAGGGGAGAAGACACGCAACAGTAGGTCAGAGAACTTTTTTGTGTGGACTTAAGAGGTTGCCTAGAATGCGCTCTGTTTATTAGGGAGCAGAGTGATTGACGGCACACCATCTGGCCAACAAGAAGGTAAGAGAAGGTACCCAATAACCACTGTGCTGTGAGGCTCAGACTTGTATGTCCAACCTTGAGGAAACTACTGGAAATAAAACTGCAAACTGTAGCGCTGCATATACATGTGTGTAGTGATATATGAATGCACGTGTGTGCGAATAATTTATTCACTACTGTGATCTGCAGTTCGGTCCACAAGCTTTGGGACAATGGTTTATTTTTTGTAATTCTGCCTGTGTACAACACCACAGTGGATTTTAAATCCCACAATCAACAGACTTTCAGCTTTAATTCAAGTATCAAAAGCACTGGTTGAGCTGTTTAGGAATAATAGTCACAGCAATAGTAACAGAAGGATTGTTTGTAATACTTGGGTGATAATCCTTTGCAGTCAATGACTGCCTGGAGTCTTAAACCCATCAACATCACCAGATACTGTTTCCTTTTGTGGGATGCTCTGCCAGGCCTTTACTGCAGTTTTGTCTTCGGTAACTGAAAAATGCTCCATTGGGTTGCAATCAGGTGACCAGCTTGGCCACTTTCTTTGCCTTGAGAAACTCTTGAGTTACTTTTGTAGTTTGGTTTTGGGTCATTAAACAGTTGCACTGTGAAGCACCATTCGATCAGTTTTGCAGCATTTGGCTGAATCTGAGTATAGCCCTGTACACTTCAGAATTCATCCTGCAGCTTCTATCAGCAGTCGCATCATCAATAAACACCTAGTGACTCGGTTCCACTGGCAGCCAACATTACCGCCACCATGTTTGACAGATGATGTGGTATACTTTGGATCATGAGCGGTTCCTTTGCTTCTCCACACTTTTCTCTTCCCATCATTCTGGTACAGGTTCACCTTAGTTTCATCTGTCCAAAGAATTTTTTTCCAGAACTGGACGGGCTCTTTTAGCTGTTTTCTGGCAATCTCCAATCCTGTTCTTGATTGTAACCAGCAGTTTGCAACTTGTTGTAAACCCTCTATATTTACATTCATGAAGGCATCTCATGATTGTAGGCTCTGATAATGATACACCTACCTCCTTGAACGTGTTATTGACTTGGCTAGATGTTTTCTTAATCAAAGACAGACCTCTGCCATTGTCCACGTCAATTGTCTTCTCTGGTCTTCCAGGCCTTTTGGTGTTGCAGAGCTGGTCTGCGTGTTCCTTCTCTTTAAGATAGTTCCAGACTGCTGTTTTGGCCAGTCCTAAAGTTTCTGTTGTCCCTTCTGACAGGGTTTTCAGCCTAACGTTGGCCTGCTTCAGTTGCATTAACATCTCTTTGGACCGCATATTGAGAACTGAGTTACTTGGAATACTTGGAATAAACTACAGATCTTTTATCTGGCTAGTTTGTCATGGAATAATGAGGGAAAAGGTCTCACACAGCTATGAACCTGCTTGTAAGTCAGTTGGATCAAACACTCTTGAGCTTCTGTAAAAGGGGGGGACTATGACTAAAAACAGCCATACTTCCTAAACGGTTAATGCGATACTTTTGTCAAACCACTGGACCTACAGGTCTTCCAAGTGTTATTCTGCTAAACTGTGAAACTGTACCTGAGTCTTTGTGAGGGCGCTGGCACATCCCCATTACCTTAACGTCCAAAAAATTAACCATAACCCCATAACCCTCACACAGACCCTTTAGGATGTCTGACCACCAACTAAAATCTTTCCATGCATCCTTGCTCCCAAGGACTAAAACACAAATGGGTCCCGATAATGACGGCCCGTCTCCCACATCGACCAAAAACGGCAAAGTGAAAGTACTTCCTGTGCTGCATTTTCTATTTTCTGCCTCCTGAAAGCGCACATAGCGTCGGAAGTCATTCTCTATTCCGTTCATGCTTTAAGCAATGCATTAACAAAATCTGTAAGTTCTTTTTTTTTTGTAAACTTGTTTTGTCTTTGACAGCTTGAAGTCTTTCCACTGCTTGCTGCCATCATTCCTGAGGAGAATTGAGTGCATTAGTCTGGGATAAACCATGAGTGACCCCCGCATACACACACACACACACACACAAAACAAGGCGGCCCACAGAATCCCCTTTAATCCGGCCTCTAGATCTGCGAGCGGTGAGAGCGGTCACAGAGCTTAAAGTCCTGATGTTACACCTATACACGCACATTTCTTTATGCAGAAAAAAGACACATCTGAGTGCACACACAAGATCAAACCAAGGTTATTGTAACTGCACAAATGAAAGAAAACCAGCCCAGTCCTTTACTGCTACTAATAGAATGCCAAAGACCTGGTGTCGCTACTGTCTCGCATTTGTTACAAATTAGCTTCTGTATAGTATTTGCACATCTATTTTTAACAGAATCACTTAGAAAGTTCCACAAATTTGAACACAAAGTTCTGTCTTCACCTCATTTCATTCAGGTCAGACTATAGGCTGGTCCTTATTATCTACACTAGAAAATTCTTCATGGACCACCCTTCCTGACAAAACTTCTCAGTCCCCACATTCCTCCACGTGCACTCAGGTCACAGCCTGCAGGTGACCTACCCACACCAAATACGAACGAGCCGCCTATAGGCAGCAGTCTGTTTCCAGCACTGTGGAATAGCTGAAATGCTCTAATCAGGGTTATTCCAAGTTTTCCCTGCCCTGCAGTGGAATAATGAAACCCTGATTGTTACACTCTCAAAAAGGATGTGTTAAAATCTTACATCTGTTTTGCCATACAAGGAAAATTTCTACTCCTATTCTTATAAGTTTTGATGTTTAATTGTACATTTGATGTACTTTTCGGGTTACAGGCGAATTTTCTGTAATGAGTATATCTTCTACTAAAGTGGACATATTCTTCTGCAATCTTTATTTCATGTCACCTGGGACTCAAACATAACACAAGAAACCAGCATACAACCATGTGAAAAGAAAGTTTTCACAGGACTCTATGCAGTCATGTGGAAAACTAAGTACACGTCATGATTCAATAGCTTGCAGAATCACCTTTAGCAGCAATAACTTGAGGAAACCATTTTCTGTATGACTTTATCAGCCTTTCACATGGTTGTGGGGGAATTTTTGGCCCACTCTTCTTTACAGCGTTGCTTCAGGACACTGAGGTTTGTTGGCATTTGGTTATGCACAGCTCTCCTAAGGTCCTGTCACAGCACTTCAATAAGGTTGAGGTGTGGACTTGGACTGCACCATCGCCACACTTGGATTCTTTTGTTTTTCAGCCATTCTGTTGAGGTTCTGCTGCACTGTCCTGCTGCATGACCCACTCTGGGCC
The DNA here is from genome assembly GCA_015106775.1 of Etroplus canarensis. Lineage (NCBI taxonomy): Eukaryota > Metazoa > Chordata > Actinopteri > Cichliformes > Cichlidae > Etroplus > Etroplus canarensis. Next base: position 8,495 of record VUQH01052222.1, on the reverse strand, counting down.
AAGCTTTAGCTGTCGAACAACTTCCCTCACATTCGACTCTAGGTGCAAAGAGGAGTTCATGGTCCACTCAATGAGTGCAAGGTGCCCAGGTGCTGTGGCTGCAAAACAAGTCCAAATCAAGACCACTCCACCACCGTGCTTGGCAGTTGGTATGAGGTGAGATGCAGCACCGTTCATTATGACCAAACATCTCCACTTTGTTCTTGTCTGTCTTGTTTTGTCTCATAAGTCTTGTGGTTCAGATGCACTTTTTATAACATACCCCACATTGCCATGTTCTGGTTTTAGAGAGAAGAGCCTTCTTATGGGCATTCTTCCAAAAAAGCCATACTTGTTCAGACTTTCTCTAATTGTACTGTCATGAACTTTAACATTTAAAATGTTAACTGAGGCCTGTAGAGTCTAAGATGTAGCTTTGGGTTTTTTTTCTTAATTTTCTGAGCATGACGTGGCCTGGCACTGGGGCAAATTTGCTGGGAATGTCCAAATGGCATCTGTCTTCAAAGTTTCAAATTGTTTGGAAATAGACTTATAACCCTTCCAAGCTTGATAGGCGGCAATGATTGCTTCCCTAAGATCATTGTAGATGTCTTTCCTCTATGGCATCGTGTTGACACACACCTGCATGCTCCAGAGCAATAACCTGCCAAAACTTCTGCTTATGTAGTGATGGACACACTTGGTGATAATCAGTTAATCAAGTGCATTTGATTAGCAGCGTCTGGCTACTACTTACCCTCTTAATTCCCATGGAAGAAGCAAGGGAGTACAATTTCCTTTGGATAGATGAGACTAAAGTGAAGCTGTTTGGACATAATGCACAGCACCATGTTTGGCAAAAATCAGACACGGCATATCAGCACAAAAAGTTAATACCACCTGTCAAGCACAGAGGTGGAGCGCTGATCACCTGGGCTTGTTTTGCAGCTCTGGGCGTCTTGCAGTCATTGAGTCAACCAGTTGGGTTAATCAAGGTGTTGTAATGGCTCATTCAAGGTCCAGACCTCAACCCAACTGAAAATCAGTGGTGGGACCGCAAGAGAGCGGTACCAAAAGGAATGCTCATGAATCTCAATGAGCTGAAATGACATTGTAAAGACGAGTGGGTTGGAATTCATCCATGTTTTTTTAAAATATGGAATCATGGGATGGGACGGGACTGCATATGAAAGCTCTCTTTCTCACAAGACATGAATTTCATTTAGCATTACAAGCAGTATTACAGCAGCATATACATTTAAATATCCAGTGACTGGCTTGTACAGTACAGTGCATATTTTGATCATTTTAAATATAATTAATTAATTATTTTGTGACAGAAGGATAGCAGCAAGAGTGAAAGGGAAGGTTTACATGATGGTAGTGAGACCTGCTATGATGTATGGTTTGGAGACG
>VUQH01052221.1:3821-18795 GCA_015106775.1 Etroplus canarensis | reverse complement strand
GCTCGAGGAGTGCCTCTGTGTTCGGCCACCCGAGCGGCGGTCTCCACGCCACTGCGTCCGGCTGCCTGAGCGACAATCTCCATGCCTCTGTGCTCGGCTGCCTGATCGGTGGACACCACGCCGGCTGCCTGAGCGGCGGTCTCCTCGCCTCTGCTTTCGGCCGCCCGAACGGCGGTCTCCTCACCACTGCGTTCGGCCACCAGAATGGTGGACGCCATGCCAGCCGCCTGAGCAGCGGTCTCCACGCTGGCCACCCAAGAGGTGGTTTTCCTGCCAGCCTCCATGCCCGACCACCCGAGCAGTGGCGGTCTTCAGTGCTGCAGGCCTGGTGCCTCAAGCCCTTTTTCTTTTCTCTGGTCACCTGGACCCCTTAAGCCTCGTTTATTTTGGCTCCCTGTTTTGGTTTCGGTTTATTGTGTTCCAAAGAATGAGCCAGACAGGCGAATGGAGCTCTCACCCAACCACAGATGCAACTGACACAAATTCAGAAATAGGCCATCCAAATGTGTGTAAAAATTGGAAGGAAATATCTACTTTACCATTTACCATTTGATGCAACTAACTACATGACAGCAACTGAGCACGTGGACATAGTTTCAGCACTTAATATTTTTCAGTTTTTCTAAATTCAGATGTTTTTGTCTTGAAAGCTGCAATGAACCTTAACCCATAAGAACCCATGGTGACATGTATGTAACAAACACTTTACATTTTTTACAGCTGTGTGGGCCTCTTGGTCTGTTGTATATCACCCATAATTTTCCTGTAAGGAAAAATGGGTCTGGGTTCTTATGGGTTAAGCTGTGTCCTGGTGTGGCTTTTTCCTCCAAAAAGCTAACTTATCACTGCCTAATAAATCTCTGTTTAGAGATTCATATGAAGGTTGAAATACGTAGTAAAAAGAAACCATATTCCCCTCATTGCATTTTCTCTCCTCGATCTGTCTTTTATCTCATGGGAACCAGAGACCCACTTGTCTCTCACACCATTGCAGTTGCTGGAACAACATGGCTTATAACCAGCCTTATTAAAACACTCAGAGTGAGAGAGAGTTTATGCCTCCCACTAGCTTTACTCAGAGCTACTCTAAACAACCACAAGCCCTAAACAAAGCCAAGGAGCTAATCCCCTTAATGCAATGCTGGCGGGCAACTGCAAGATTAAATTCTTCACCTTCAACTGTGGAACTAAATGCAAAGTTAAACAATTTCAGACATTCTTATGCTCACAAACAATAAACTAAGGAATAACATAAACCTTGCAGGTTTTATTTGTCCTGCCTATAACTTTACATTTTTACGTGTCATTTAACTGAATCTAGGTAAGTTTCACAGTGATAAAATCTCAATGGGTTTGCTGTTGGCGTCTTGTCAGGTTTTAAAGTCTGTTTTGTAATGGTGGTCTATACATAGAACATGTCTTTAACACCACAGAATATTTTTAATTGCAATGCAGCAGGTAATTGGAAGAAATTCATGATCCCAAGTATTTTGCACTGATAAATCTGTTCTTTAACTACGTAACCCAAAATAAAGTGGGACATGACACACAAAGATCCATTTCTAACTAAACTCTGCTCAATTCAAGACATTTCAGATGTTCAGATTTTGTATGAGTCAGTAACTTCCCATATGACGGGAAGATTTTATGCATTTGGAGCAAAACAAAATGGATATGACAGAGAAGAACAATGTGACAAGTGGAAAATGACAAGGAGTCTAAAAGAGAGCACAAGTGTGACAAACTGGTCTGGAAAGGTAAGCTAGAAATGGTGGTATCATTACAGAATGTTAGAGTGTGCTTGAAAGTTGAGAGCTGTGTGATAGAGAGAAACTGAGGCAGACAGACTGAAGGCAGCCACATCAGAAACTCAACAAACATGCCTGAAAGAGCAACTTTATATCCTGGATCAAAACTGTTTTTTTCTATGTACAGTCAAACCGTCTTACAAATAAAGGAATATAAATCAGATGATTGTGTGACGGCCCTCTGCCTTGGCCAGGGCCTGCTGTGTTTTCCTTCTGTTTGTCTCTTTGTGTTGTTTTGCAGGTTCTCGGTAGGCGGGGTTAATTAGCGCAACTGGGAGCACCTGGCCAGCCTCCCTGGAGCACTTAAGAGCTGGCTGTCTTAGTTTCCAGGAGGGCTCCCTCTCCACTCACTCAGCATCATGTTATTTGTTTGGCTGGCTTTTGCCTGGTTAGTTTAGTTTTAATACCATAACACTATGTACCTAACATTCAGTCACTCATCTAGCTGCTGACACACTGGACACACTGATCACACTGACTGACATGAAGCTAATCTCATGAAGCTAATTATGGTTGTTGCTTTATTTGAATCAATAAATTGGTAAAACCTTGGTTTAAGTGGTGTCTCTCCCATTATTGTCATGGTTCTTGAGCCAAACTGTGACAAATTTGGGGGCTTGTCTTGTCCTTTAAACTGGTAAGTCATTGAATTGGTTTATAAATGGGCTTACAGAATTGTTTGACTTGGTGCCAGGTTTGCTGTGAATAGCATTGTTTCAAGTGTGAATGAGTGGTTGGTTGTTGGTGTAGAGACACAGCAGACTTAGTATTAGTTTTTTCATGTTTGGACATGGTGCAAAGGGTTTTCAGGTAAATGTCACCCGAGCCTATAAGGCATATTGGGCCAGAGAGCTTATCCCCAGATTCTGTAGCGTAAAATAACTTAAGAGTTAGACTCCTCCTGAATGAGAGGCTAGTCCATTGCAGGTTACCTTCCAAGTAACCCATTTTTTTTACTACTGGGTGGACCTTGCCTAAGTATCTTGGCATAGTAGGGGTCTGACTGGGATTCTGAACTCACAACCTCTTAATCATGAGCCTAGCACCTTAACCATTACACCACCACCCCAGCCAGGTGTCAGCAGGTGCACAACTGGTTAGGGGTACATAATCCCCTGGTAGGTATAACCCCTTTGGGTTCGTTGTAGTTTTTGTAGTGTTGAAGTGAGCATGGTTGGAGCATTTGCTCAGGGGCACAGCCATGGTTGCGGGTGTGCCCCTGAGCAGGTGGTATATTAGAGGGGATTTGTACTCTTTTGTGAATTTGTTTGTGGAAGTGGCCTGTTGCACTTATTTTGGGTTTGTCCTATTAAAGGAGGTAAGATCATTCTCTGGTTTGTGAACTGTTGAAAATGACTGAAGTAGCTGATTTTATTAAGGCTCCATCGAAGGAGTTCTTGGATAGGTGTACTAAAGAATAGCTGTTAAAAATAGCAGATCATTATGAGGTTGAGATTTCTTACAAATGGCTGAAGGGCACTGTTAAAAGCATTTTAAAAGCAAACTTGAGTGAAATGGATGTTTTGACTTTTGTTCAGGAGAAACAGGGTCCTACTGCTTCTAAGTTTTCTCTGCCAGTTTCAGAAACTAGCTGCTTAATATGTGAGCAGCAAAAAGAGTTGCTTATGTTACAGCTGGAATATGATAAAAGGAGGCTATGTAGAAATTGAGAAACGGTTAGCAGTGGAGAAAATGCATTTTGAGGCGGAATATGCAAAGCTGGCTGTGGAAAGATATAAGCTTGACTTGATTAAAGGTGGACAATTGAAACCTGACACTTCTGTGGAGTTGCAGAATTCTTCATTTTGTCCTGAGCCTGAACATTTCGATATTTTGCGCAACCTGAAATCTTTGCTGAAATTTAATGAGAAACATCCATAAACCTTTTTCTCTTTGTTTGAGCGGGTAGCAGAACCAAGGCAGTGGCCTGGGTTTCCCCCGACTCTGATGTTACAGTGTGCTTTGACTGGTAAAGCATAGGAAGCTTACTCCTCTTTGTCTTGTGAGGAAAGCCAAAAATATCTTGTCGTTAATTCGGCTTATGAGCTAGTTCCTGAAGCCTACAGGCAACGATTTCGGACTTGGAAGAAGGGAAAAAAAAAGTTTGCGTGAGATTTGTCTGTTCATTTTATGCGTTGGTGTTCCACCTTAAAGACAGTTGATAGTTTTGACGAGCTATGTGACCTAATAATCTTGGAGCAATTTAAAAATTCTATCCCTGAGGCTATTGTTACACATATCAACAATCAAAAAGTAAAAACTGCTGCTGAAGCTGCTGCTTTAGCAGATGACTATATGTTGACGTATCAGCGTGGTTTTGAGAATTCTCGTGCCCATAATACTACAGTTGAAGCAAGTGCTGCTGGTGCTAATTCTTCCACTCAGTCATGTAGTTCTGAGGTTAGAGATCGTAGCAACTCTGACAAAATCTATAACTTCTGTCATTAAAAAAGGGCATTGGAAAGCTGATTGTTATGCTCTTAAGGCTAAGTCTAGATCTGATGGAGGTCTGGCACAGGCAAAAGGCGCTTGTCTAGCTGTTTCCTCATCTAAGCTGTCCTCTGTGGATTTAACAAGTGAGGTTGCATGGGGAAAAGCATTGCCTTACAGTCTAGAGATTTTTTTTACTATTTGTGTCAGATGGTTTTGTTTCCCTGGTGGGGAGTGAAATGGAAGTGTCAGTTAAGATATTGCGTGACACGGCAGCTTGTGATTCTTTCATTCAGGCTTCAGTGTTGCCATTTTCAGAGGAGAGTGACACAGGTTCCACTGTCCCTGACTTGGAGATGGGTATGAAGATTTTACAAGTTCCACTGCACAAGATTGTACTACGTTGTGACCTCTTTCGGGGTCAGCTACTTGTTGGAGTACGTCTGGCTCTGCAGTTGAAGGCATTATGCTAATTCTGGGTAATGGTGCTGTAGGTGCACACGTTTGAGCTGGTGTTCCACTTCCTCCTGTTGTGTTTCCAATCCCACTAGTGAGGAACCAACTTGATGAAAATGAAGTGCATTTTCCTGAAGTCTTTACAGCATGTGCAGTGACATGTTCAATGTCTGGTGCTAATGTGGCTTTTGTGCCTGGAAAGTGTGACGCTGCAGAGCTCTGTACATTTACACTATCTGATGTACCAATTTCACTTTCAAAGGAAGACCTGAAGATTGAACGCAAACATCTGGATGCTGAAGTGAGGTACATGTTAGATAATGGAATCACTGGGCCGTCATCAAGTTGGGCATCGCCTTTCCTTTTAGTCCCAAAATCAGACAATACGCCTAGGTTTTGTACTGATTTTCGTAAAGTGAATGCTGTTACTAAGCCAGATTCCTTTCTACTGCCCCGTATGGAAGACTGTTGATCAGGTAGGTCATGCCAAGTATGTTAGTAAACTTAATTTACTGAAAGGATATTGGCAGGTCCCATTGTCTACGTGTGCACAGGAAATTTCTGCTTTTATAACACCAAATGGGTTGTACTCATATGAAGTCATGCCTTTTGGGCTGTGCAATGCCCTAGCAACATTTCAGAGGCTTATGATTAAAGTATTAGGGGATCTGGAAGGATGTACAGTCTATCTGGATGATGTGGTAGTTTATTCACATATGTGGTCCTCGCATTTAGAGCGCATCTGGGCTCTGCTTAGCTGTTTGGCAGAGGTACGCCTCACCATCAATCTCACCAAATGTGAATTTGCTAGGGCAACTGTGACATACTTGGCTCATCTGGTTGGGCAGGGTACAGTTCGCCCAGTACAAGAGAAGGCCAAGGCTACAGAACAGTATCCTACCCCTACCACAAAAATGGAGCTCATGCGTTTCTTGGATTTAGTGGGATATTACAGGAGTTTCTGCAGGAACCTCTCCATGTGGGGATAGGGGCTGTCCTTCAGCAAGTTGATGATGTGGGTGTTAATAGACCAGTGAGCTTCTTTTCCAAAAAATGTAACTCTTATCAGTTAAATTATTCAACCATAGGAAAAGAAGTGCTGGCACTGATATGGGCACTAAGGCATTTTGATCTTTATGTAAGCTATGGTGTTGCACCTGTGGTGGTCTATACAGACCACAATCTGTTAATTTTTCTCAACTCCCTGCGCTGTCCAAACCAGAGCAATCCTACTGGTTGGATATTAGATACATCAAGGGTTCAGACAATGTAATGGCAGACGCATTGTCTAGAGCTCCTCATCAGTAATGGTGCCGAATGTGTATGTGTTGCCTGCTTGGTTCCGACCTTGTCCTCTTTTCCCTCTTAATTTGCTCCCTCTGGTACCAGGTTGCTGAGGGTGGGAAGGCAGGGCCGAGATGGAGGTAGGTAACACATGGGGGTTTTGTTGTAAATAATTTAGCTGATGCCAAGTCATTTTGCAATTAATGTGGTAAAGTTTAAATGTTAAAATCATGTTTATCAAGTTTAATTTGGGACTGGAACAGGGTTAGGACACCATTCTTATGGAGGGAGGTGTGACGGCCCTCTGCCTTGGCCAGGGCCTGCTGTGTTTTCCTTCTGTTTGTCTCTTTGTGTTGTTTTGCAGGTTCCCGGTAGGTGGAGTTAATTAGCGCAACTGGGAGCACCTGGCCAGCCTCCCTGGAGCTTTTAAAAGCCAGCTATCTTAGCTTTTGAGGAGGAGGGGGCTCTCTCTCCATTCACTCAGCATCATGTTATTTGTTAAGCTGGCTTTTTCCTGGTCAGTTTAGGTTTTACACAATATAACACCATGCACCTGACATTCAGTCACTCATCCAACTGCTGACATACTGACCACGCTGACTGACACCTCTCATGAAGCTAATTACTGTTGTTGGTTTTTTTGGATCGATAAATTGGTAAAACCTTGGTTTAAGCGGTGTCTCTCCCATTATTTGTCATGATTCTTGAGCCAGACCACACCAAATAAACTAAATACATGTGTATTTGTTCTTTAATACAACATTTGAATGACAAATCTTTTGACTAAGAAATGGTTGTGAACACTCAGCCACACAATGTCTTTCCAAATGCAAAGACTACTATGACCAGAGCCTGGTTTATTTACATACAAACAAAACTTTCAAGCCATTAAGGCACCTCAATAAGTTAAAAGAACTCAAAAATGAAGGCAATCAACTGCAGGGTTCTCCCATTAATGGCTGATTTACGGTACAGCATTGATCCTATGGAGCACAGAGACACAACTTTGTAGACCGTCATTTACATGTTATAGCTATTTACTGTCACTAGGATGCAGTATCATATACAACCAGTTCATGAGCTACTCTGGCTTTCTGTTGTTGGTCCTTCAGCCAGCTCTTACATGTTTTTTTCTTGCTGTACATTGGGAACTCTGCTATCACTACCTTTTCTGTCCTGTCTACTCTTCAACCAATCAATCTTTGACCTATGTGTAGCATCATCCATGCTGACCTACATGTGTTGTTTTTGTTGGGCTGTAGACAAGCTTGTTTGCTCAGTTGCCTTCCTCTCTGTGTTGTCTCTGTGTAGGCAAATACTGATGCAAAGGACACAACTCTGGTACCATAAATCAAATATTCAGGATATATCAAACAAAAAAAATGAACTAATAAACAAATAGTAAAAGAACATTTGCAATACATGACACATAATCATGTATTGTTATATTAAATTACATATTTTAATGACATAACATGTTGTATCATGTTGAAACAACAGAATTAAGTAAATTATACTGATATGTTAAAGTGATGCTTATTTGACCCACAAAAAGTTCAAGTTAAAGTCAAAAATAAGTTTAATTAACTCAAAGAAGGTTAAAAAGTCATAAAAACTTAACATATTTAAATTGGTAGAACTGTCATAAAAATTTTAGTTCACTTTACTTGTTTTAATTATTTTTTAGCATTCGGGTTTACAGTGTCAACATATAAGTTCTGTTTTTTTCTTGCGTGGTGAACTTAAAACACAGTGTGTGGTCATTTACCTCAGTAACTTGGGCTCCTGTATAGGAGGTCAGGACTTAAAACTTGTAGGAAATGTTTTTGTCTTGAAATTCTTACTCTGTTCTTGTTGCTTTATTAGCTTGTAGTTAGAATGTTAGTTTAATGTTGTTCTAACTGATGAAAAGATAAAATAAAGAAATTCTTAAACACAAACTTTTTCTTGCTAGAAAGTCTAACAAGGACATCCAGTGGACTGCACAACTTTCATTTTGGGGCTATTTTTCAGCGAGCCTAAATGTTGAGAGAAGACGGTCAGACAACAGTTATTTAATGTCAAAATATTTGCTGGGAAAGTTTACAAAAGGGAAATGAGAACTTAAACCAAAAACATCAACTAAATATTTACACTCCATATATAAATAATAGTCTTCTGCACAGTGAAACGTTTCACACTCAGTTTATCAGTTCAAGATGCAGATTTTTCCTTGCTGCAGAAAGCTCAAAAGTTTTGTATGCACAGTGCAACTGGTAATAAATAGTATTCATTAACATATGCTAATATTGTCCCTATAGTGTGGTGGTTTACACATTTACCTTACAAGCAAAAGGTCCCTGGTTTGATTCTGGGTGGGGATACAAGCTCCTCTCACCATGGACGGTTGTGTCAGAAAGGGCATCTGGTGTAAAACCTCTGCTAATTACCAGTATGGATCAATCTGCTGTGGTGACCCCTTGGGGGAAAATACAAGGGAGCAGCCAAAGGTACAGTTAATGTATGTCAATGTCAATAATGACTTAGAAAAAGCAGCAGCACTTGTTTTAGAAATAAAGGTGACAGTAACTGGCTGCTGTCTACTTTCATGCAGAAGGATATCAGTTATAGCTCAGGAATAAGATGTACATGCAAAGCTGGGCTTCATATCACCTTCAAAAGATAAATGAAGCAAACTGACATGCATTCTCTGCTTCCAATGCAAAATGTCCTGAGAGGAACAACATTACCATGCATAAACTACAGGCAGATTATCTTCACACACATTGTATTTAGACCTTTGTTAACCTGTTCCTCTCTTCCCATCTCATGGTTTATTACTGTACATATAGTATATAGCAGAAGTGAGTACACACTTAAATCTCAAATGATTCACAGTTGTTTCACCTTCCACCAGTTACATTACTTTCAAACTGAATAAACAAGGAAATAGTTTCGATTTACTTTAATAAAAATGCAAAAGTCAGACGATGCTTCATTACTGAAATTTACATCTTTGATTTTTTTTTTAACACTTTGTATTGATTTTAATTATAGACTGCATTCCTTTCAGCATGGAGGATACTGGTGTTGCACACTGAGGTATTTTTTTTCTATTGCTCTACCTTTCTCATTAAAATACCCAAAACGGATTCTGTTGGATTCCGGTCAGGCAACATACTTGACCGGTTCATTCTTTAATTCTTTAGTATCTCTTGTGTGACTTTGGCGTCACATTTCGGATCATTAACCAGCTGGAATACGCCCCTTTTGTTAGGCTTCTGGAGAATGTAGGAGTAATCTTGCTAGCCACTAATTTGGTATATCTACAGGCTTGTATAATGCCACCTATAAAATGTAATTTACCTTTCACACTTATTCAGGCATATTATCACACCCACACCTTAAAGCATTTACTTTAAGTAGTCATGGCGAGGTTAACACAAAACACAGTGGACACTATCTGAGCAGAAGAAATGTAAATTGAACCGAGTTGACAAAAAATTGTGCTCCTAATATTGGACTTTTACATGTTCTTTACTAAAGTTTAAATACATGCTTACATGCACACTTTTTGAGCTGTCACAAAAATCTCTTGTGCCAAGACTGAAGACCTTGCCCAGATGTTTATGCGGCATGACTCTGAAAGAGGCACACTATTTGTGGCATCATTTTGTACTGTGGCTATGATAAGCTGTACCATGACTTGGTTTGTACTTCCTAATTACTGCTGCAGCTGCGTTTTGACTGATTCTTAGTTGGCCACTGTTTTCATATCTGTGTTTCTTTTTATGAAACCTCACAGTTGGGTTTTTCATTTCCTTATGACAATTCTTTTCCCTAGAGCCTAAATACAAACATGTGGATAGACACAGGTTTTGGTGTTGATAGGTCGTTTTATAACCATATTTTTGCTATTAGGCTAGCTGGAAATCACATGTACACTCAGGTTTTCAAACTTGTGTGTGAATGATCACTGGTCTATTTACCTGAGTTCCTTTTTTGGGGGCTGCATTTTCAATATGGTCTTTCTAACAAACTAAATTGAGTTATGGTTATACAATTTTGAGTCATTTGACATTCAAACAATATTGCATAGGTGTACTGTATGTTCTTGTTTTCTCATTTAAAACATTTAAACCATTTGTATTTTGGAACAGCACTATGGGACTTAATTTTTGCAACTTTATATAAAGATACTGTATGTCCATGTAGCCAGTTTGTTCTCTTATCATGTAACTGTATTTTCATAGTATCTATTTTATCACTACTTGCTGGTGACTCTTATGCAAAAAATTACTACTTACTGTTCAATAACTAACTTGGAATCTGTTTTTTTCCTCTTTTCCATGTTCATTTACAGTAATTTATCACAGCTGGCACCTGGAATCACCCACTTGTGAAATTTCACAAGTGGTCCTCATATTTTATACACTCAATTACTAAGCCATAATTTCCCCCAAGCTCAAACATGAAAGGAAATATTATGCAAGAGAACTTTTGTCTTCATAAAATACCTTTCATGGACAGTGGAAATGAGTGGCAAGGAAATTAAAGAGTCTGACACCAGAAAAACAAACAGAAAAGGAAATTCATTTAGACACTATTGGTTAAAAAGACAATAACAGCATGGCCTATTTACATAAACTGTGTGTGTGAATATTTGTGCTGGACACTTGTATACAGAGTAAATTTTATGTTGCACAGGTGTGCAGTTTATGTGTGAATGGAATACTAGTGTCCATGTGAGTTCGTGCGAGTGCCAGTTAGTTGCTAGAACATCTGTCAATCATTGTTTTTGTCCCTGCATTCCACCCCTCTACCTTTCACCTAGTTCCTGCTTTCAGTGAAAAAGACCTTTCAGAAGCCCGTATCCTTTGACCTTCCATCTAATCCTAATGCAAATAAGAAACATAAAAATAATAAAAAATATATAAAGCCTGTAGACATCTTAGACAACACAAAAAAACTAGTGTAAGAGGATGTTCTCTTTTCTTGATAAATGTGTGTCTACATTCTTCATGCATTCTTCATTCTTGATCAAGCTTGTAACATCCAAATGAAGATTTAGAGCTTTACTTAGCACAACAATGGAAACTATGCAAGAAGCATTTAGAACATTTTTAAAAATGAAAGAAGATATGAAAATAGAACTGCAATAGCACTAATTTAGTCAGTGTTGGCAATTGTGAAAGCATAGCTGTCTGAAGTAATTGCCACTTACATAAGAAAAAGTTGAACAACACTAAAGCTACACTAGAAGAAATCTACTTTGGTTAACTAAAGTTACCTAGAATAAGTAATTCAAGCTAATTTTTAGAAAAATGATAAAATTGAAAATATACTTGTGATACAAAAATGGCACTCATTTGAGTTTATTGCATAAATCAAAACAATAAAATGCCTCACAATTCATGGAAAAGTTCAAGAATGTCCATCAGTCAGACAGATGGCTGCCAGAAAGATTGGGTGGGGTTATTGCACCAAACAGGATTACTCAGTTGACTAGCTACACTGGTCTTTTCAGTTTTTTATTGAAATTCAAGCAGTTCAATGTCTCATTGTACTCTGAAATGAAAGCATATAACAAACAAACTATTGAAGTTCAAAAATAAATCATGGAATAAACCAAAATGTAATCTAAACTGTTGACTCATCAAAGTAGCTACCTTTGGATGTAACAGCTGAACACACTCATGGCATTCTTTCTACAATGGAAATCAAATATTCTTCGACAAGTTCTTCCCAACTCTGTTGCAGAATTTTCCATAAATGTGTGGCACTTGTAGGTTGCTTTGCTTTCACTCTTCTGTCCAGTTCATCCAAAACCAGCTAGACAGGGTTTAGGTCTGGAGACTGTGTTACGGTTTTTGGTATTGTGGGACTAGGTTTTGTTTAATTCTAGGATGTTTGGTTTTCCTTTTTTCTGTCTCTTTCTTGTTTATTTCCAGTTTGGTTGCATCCTCTTTGTTGTGTGCCTTATGTTTACTTTCATTATTCCTGCCCCAGCTCATGTTATTGATTCTTTGTGTCTTCCTCATTTTTTCCAGTATTCAGCCTCCTTGTCTCCAGTCTCTGTGTGTTGGTTCATTTTTCCCTTGAGTCCTTGTATTTATTATCTTTGTACTGTGTCTGTTCCTTGTTATCTTGGGTTCAAGGCTTGATCTACCTCCACTGCTCCAGAACAGCTTTAAGTTGTTAACCTTTTGCTTGTTACCTGAAAAAGGCCTTTTTGTACAATTCTGAAATGTACATTATTTTTCAGATTTAGGTAACCTTACTTTTTTTAACCTCTGGCAGTTCATCAGTTACCTTTGTGCCATTTCAAGCTATTCATTGGACTTGAACTGCTTGAATTTTAAAAATTGGGGTGTTCTAAAACTTTGACCAGTAGTGTATATATGGGTCTAGTTGTTAGCAAAAGATCAAATGCTACCCTACATTTGAAAATGGTAAAATACACTGATAAGATTATGACCACTGACAGGTGGAGTGAATAACACTGAATATCTCTTCATCATGGCATCTGTTAGTGGGTGGGATATATCGGGCAACAAGTGAACAGTTTGTCATCAAAACTGAATGTGAAGCAGGAAAAATGGGCAAGCATAAGGATTTGAGTGACCACTGGGTCAGAGCATCTCCAAAACTGCAGGTCTTGTGGGATGTTCCTGGTCTGCAGTGGTCATTATCTATCAAAAGTGGTCCAAGGAAGGAATAGTGGCGAACCTGCAACAGGATCATGTGCAGCCAAGGCTCATTGATGCACATGATGCAGTATTAGGCAGGTGGTCATAATGTTATGCCTGATTGGTGTAAGTCAGAGCTTTGCTAGCCTGGGTTGTTATAAAACTAAATATTGACCCTGACCTAGATATACTCTACTGTAAAAAGCCATTGCTACACATTTACAATGCTGCACTGGTCATAAAAATTTACAGTGTCAACCTTTCTTCTCTCTGTTATTAAAATACTGCAGCAAACTGGAGGTTAACCAAAACCTCCAAATATTTACTGTTCGACATCATGAAATTTCAACTTTCTGGAGCTTTCATTTTAAAAGAACTAAATTAGAAGCTATTATAACCTTAAATTAATATCTTTTTAGACCATGTAGGTTTTTTCTGAGTAATAGTGCAGTAAGTCTGGTGTAACTCTGCATGTTGTCGGTGAGAAAGGCAGCCAGTGTGATTACCTGCCACTTAACTTTTTACTAAAGGCTCTGGTTACCCAGGTGGCAGCTGTCTATAAAACCATAAATGCTGCACTACCAGTTAATTAGTTGGTGTTTGTCAAAGGGCAAAGATGTATGTTTAATTTTCTTTCAGCATTTCCCACAGCATTGTAGCCAAAGTTGAGTAGCAGCAACATTTCCAAGACAAGCATGCACCTACTTTACCTTCCTTTAGGATGGAATAGTGTATTTAAACTCTGTTTTCACTTCTACTTGTGCTAGGATTTAAATAGTTCAGTTTTATGGCATCTGTTTCTCACCACCGTCTTCACTGAGAAATTTCCTGCTGTATACTGCCCACTCTCCACTAACTAACCTACAAAAAGCAGCACAGTTTCTGAAGGTGGTAGTCATCTGTCAGCTAACATTAAGATGTAATCTACATTCAAGGACACACAATGATGACATCACCAATCTATGTGACACTGTATGATCCAGGTTATTACTCCCAACAGTTTTATAGCTAAAGACATCCTTTAAAAATGTAGCCCCTCAGCTCTTGCAGATATTTTGATGATGCTTTATTAATTCAGCAATGTAACACATGTCACTATAAAGGCTTTTGGTTATTCTGCTTGTGGCATTTGACATGTCAAGCAGAGTAGTAGAAAGAACTGGATAACCCCATGATGATATGACTATGACTCATATTTATGGTTATGTGAGTTGTATCATATCTTTTAATTGCCTGGTCTTACTTTTGTATGTGCTTTACAAAATCTGTATCTGAGAGCAACCAATAGTATTTTTAGTTCATCCAGCCTAAGGACTGATGAGCTAATCTCATGGTGAGGCGTCGGCCAGCTGTCCAGCTGTCCTTTCACAGTTCACAAAATTGCTACTTCTCCTGCAGTATTGATCAGATTTTCGTGAAACTTGCCCACAGTGATCACCTCTCCTCATCACCTCTTCACCCAAACTGTGCTCAAATACAAGGTCATTCACTTCAATTCAACAACTTTGTCAGTCCTTCATTGGGGCAATTAAATTGTCCTGGATATGATGTCATAGTGACTGTTTCATGGGCACTC
The DNA here is from genome assembly GCA_015106775.1 of Etroplus canarensis. Classification (NCBI taxonomy): domain Eukaryota; kingdom Metazoa; phylum Chordata; class Actinopteri; order Cichliformes; family Cichlidae; genus Etroplus; species Etroplus canarensis. Next base: position 4,573 of record VUQH01052221.1, on the reverse strand, counting down.
TTCTATTTTCACAAAATGGGGCCATAATAGGGCAATAACCTGGTTCGCCAACATGATCAGCATAACTTCCCGTTTTTACAAGTGGGAAAACTTGAAGATCAATTCACAAAGTTCCGTTGTAATTATGGGTAGATCGGTGTCTGTTCATTATTCCTATCATGCTGGCAGATTTTCAATGCTTCTCTTCTTTTATATGGTAAACCCACTGCTAATAGCACTGTGATGGTTTGACATATCGCTTTGCCACGTGGGTTTCATACCACTCATCCTGTTGGATGGTTATGATCATGATCTTTTTGGTTATAATCATGGAGGATGTGGTCCTATTGGTTATCAGAAAGATGTGATTGCGGCCTTTTTTAACCATTATGCTAACATCAGTAATATGGTCAATGCTGTTGCATGCTGATGCATTCACATATTTTCATGCTTTTTTAGACCATGGTTAATACTGACCATGTAATCATAATACTCCTGAACTCAAACACTTCCATGTCATGGTGAACAAGATCAATTTTTTTTGGGATATGACTGTTTGTGAGCCTCCTTGACTTTTCCTCAGTGAATTTTAGTTCTCATTAGTTTGTGTTGTCCAACCAACCAATGACAAGACAACATATCACTTTCTTTCTGTATTTCACAAATTACAGTAACGTGTAAATTGTGATGATCTTGACCTGGATGAGCTACTATATCATAGAAGTGTGTTTTTAATTTTTTTTTAATTTTTTTTTTTTTTTTTTTTTTTTGTT
>VUQH01052218.1:0-13294 GCA_015106775.1 Etroplus canarensis | reverse complement strand
CTCTCTCTCTCTATATATATATATATATATATATATATATATATATATATATATATATATATATTATGCTGTTTTTGTTATTTGACCATGTTTGTACTGTACATGTCTGAAGACTTTCTTCAAACTGCAGTAAAGTTTTTGATTTTTGTTGTCACTGTTCCTAGTCTCATTTTTTGCAAACAGACATACATGAAGACGTGCAGAATACCAGTAAAGCAGTAAGGACTGAAATGTGCTCTGTGCCAACTTTATATCAAGATGGAAAAGGAAAAAGATTTAAATGACAGTTCATGACAGTAACATCTGATGTCAGTAAATCAGAATCAGATATTTTGTTGTGCAGAAGAGCAGCTCTTCCTGATGACTTAGAATGTAGTTACAGCAGCAGGTTACATACATAAACCCTTTACTTCAGTGATGAATATATTTATATAACCTGGTGTATAAAGGATTAGGGGAGCAGAGGTTGGCTTGAGGGGAAGCTTATTACAAATCAGTACAAAAGTGTTCTGCAGGTACTGCACCAACCCATCAGTGGCCTCCTGCTCCACTCTCCCCTCACTTGTGAACAAGATGGTGACATACTCAAACTCCTCCACTTGGGGCAGCGATTCGTTCCCTACCTAGAGTGGGCACTCCACCCTTTTCTGGCTGAGAACCATGGCCTCATACTTGGAGGTGCAACTTCTCATCCCAGCTGTTTCACGCTCTGCTACAAGCTGTCCACTGTGATAAAGAGCTGGTCTAGTGTTCCACAGCCAGGAGGAAACCTACATTGCTCCTTCTGTATCTCAGGTTGGATTAATAGATGGACTCTCCTCTCCAGCACTTTGGCATAGACCTGAGAAGTGTGATTCACTTGAAACTGGAACCGCCGGTTCCCTTTCTTAAAAAGTGGGACCACCATCTCAGTCTGCCAATCCAGAGGGACTGTCCCTGATTTCCACACAATATCCAGAGCCTTAAGAGACTTAGGACAAATCTCATCTACCCCAGGTCACCAGGGAGGTGCTTAACTATATCAGTGACCTCGCCCCCAGTGGTGGACAAAGTCATCATCCTCATTCATAGATTCCGCTCTTTGGAAGGCATGCCAGTAGAACTGAGGAGGTCCTGGAAGTATTCATTCTACTGTCTATGTCCTCAGCTGAGGACAGCAGCACCCCCTCTTCACTGTATGCAGTGCCTCCTGATTCGCCCAACAGTTTGCCAGAATCACTTCGAGGTGACCAAAAGTCATGTTCCATGGCCTCACTAAACTCCTCCCACATCCGAGTTTTTGCTTCAGCTTGTCATGATTTTCTGAGAGGACCCAAATGCGTTACTCCAGAACACAAAAACACAAGCTCAAAACTAAATGGCTACAAGGGAAACAGGAAACGCTTCATCCATCCATCCATCATCTACCACTTATCTGGGGTCCAGGTCACAGAGGCAGCAGTTCAAGCAGAGACACCCAGACTTTCCTCTCCCCAGCCTCCTCCTCCAGCTCCTCCGCGGGGGGCACCAAGGCGTTCCCAGGCCAGCTGGAAGACATAGTCTCTCCAGCTCGTCCTGGGTCTGCCCCGGGGTCTCCTCCCAGATGGACGTGTCTGAAACCCCTCAAGCAGGAGATGTCCAGGAGGCATCCTGATCAGATGAACCACCTCCACTGGCTCCTTTGGACATTGAGGAACAGCGGCTCTACTTTGAGCCTCTCCTGGATGACTGAGTTCCTCACCCTGTCTCTAAGGGTGAGTCCAGCAACCCTGTGGAGAAAGCTCATTTCAGCCGCTTGTATTCATGATCTCATTCTTTCATCATTACCCAAAGTTCATGACCATAGGTGAGGGTAGGAACGTAGATCGAGCGGTAAATCAAAAGCTTTGCCTTAGAGCTCAGCTCCTCCTTCACCACGACAGACGGGTACAACGTCCACATCACTGCAGACGCTGATCTGATTGGTCTGTCCATCTCCCGCTATATTCAGTTGTGAATAAGACCCTGAGATACTTGAACTCCTCCGCTTGGGGCAGACCCTCTCCCCCACCCGGAGAGGACAATCCACCCTTTTCCATCTGAGACATACACCTGATTACAATATACGACATCAGTATTCATTTATTATACAGTGTCTTTGGGCTTTTTGAAAAGTTCCTGTCAATAAATGTATTAGTATTATTCTTCTTATTAAGAATCTTTTTTCTGTGAATCATTGCACTCTGCTCATGTTTACACTGTACATACAATCCTGCATTTTTTTAGAAATGGGCTTGTCCTTAAGCACCAAAACTACTTGGTTATGGTGACGCCTGAACCCTCCACAGTGAAAAACTACTTGCATACACATGTTATGAGTTGGGAGCGAAACTGAACTCATGTAAAACTAGAAATGACTTAAACACAGGTTCCCAGGGAGTGGAAGGCTGTAAGGAAGCAGGAGATAGGCCTAAATAACCAGTATGTCGTGTAGCTGAAGGCTGCAGGATTCATAGTGCTGGGAGATCTCAGCTATGAGTCCTTATCAGAGAAAAACATGGCAGCTAGTCTCCACTAAGGACAGCAGTCCATGGAAATCACATTCCTCCAGACTTTTAAACGTCTTTCCTCAGTGATGGAGTGTATTTTTCTGACAGTTGCACATCTTTTCACCTTCCTGTTTCTGCACACTCTTACGACACAATAAATCCGCTGAACTGATGCTGAAGCCTTCTCCTCACACAGGTGACTGGTCTGGAATCAGTAAGGTAATTGATAAGAATCTGATCTATAAGCCAATCACTAATGGCATTGGTATCAGTAATATCATATCAAACCCTGTCCCCAGTCAGTGCATGTACTGCTTAAAGCCAAAGCAGAGCTGATTTCGTGTGGGGCTGGAGAAGTGGAGCGTATTTCCTCGAGGTGGTATCTGTTCACTATTATCTGTGTGAATCTGATCCAAAGCCACCTCATAAAAGTATCAGGACATTCTTTTTTTTTGTTTTTTGGACCAGCACCACATCAGATCTTTACCTCCATGTTCTAACCCGCTCTCTCAGACACACATACATGCGCTCGCCTTAGGTAACTGTATCATGGAGAGTGATTTCCCACTTTAGACGGTCCTTATATGGAAAGAGCTTGGGATGAATTTGGCACTGGTCTGGATTCACGGAGGAAAATCAATCCAGCCGGGGAATGTCACATCTACTTGATGAATGGGCCGATGAATGGCACTGACTGTCATCTCTTTAATTCACTACACCCTGCCCAACACCTCAAGGCTCTTTTCTTTTTACCCAGACCTGCTGGTTTGTTAAGAGTCCCAGCATGTAATCTTTACCCTAAACTACACAAGGCAGTGTCAGATATGCACTGGCCATTTTCCAAACGTATAAATGTCTGGTTTTCCTTCATTACTGATACAAAAAATAACAGTTGTGCTTATTACCTAAGTGGGTGAAGTGGGTCACTGAAGGCAGAACTTTAGTCCAAACTAAGAGAGAAGAAATGTCTTAGGCATGTCTGAGCTCATCTCCACTTTCAGCCACTTTGCAGTCCTCATTTCACTCTGGTCTCCTCTCTCATTCTGTCCTTAACTCCTTCCAACTCAGCTGTTTCTCCCTGCCACAAGCTTATCAGCAGTCATTGCTTTATGGGGAGCTCCTTCTCAGACCCCTCCTGTTCTCCCAAACATTATATGCCTTACAAAGCTGGAAATACTCATTGATACAAGTAATGATGTACCTTCTAACAGGCTGTGCAGTCATCTAGTGTAGTTTTGCTCTTGTTCAGCTAACATCTTACATGATGTACATTTTTAGTCTCATTTTGCTCTTACACTTTAACACTGACATGCTGTAGACAGGGACTTTTGCTGATTCAAAGGAAATGTCTTCTTTTCATTATGGACCATCTATGATGCACGCACACACACACTCAGTTTTGTGCTCTCTGTGTCTCTGGTGGACAACAGCATGTTAAATGTTACAGTCCATGTATTTATCCACCACAGTCAAGTTTTGAAGTTTAGTTTAGGAGGTGTTTCAGAGGCTCCTGTCACCAGCCTCTTTCTTCATGCATGTGGAGGTGAGAACTGGCTGAGGGTGAGGGATACTGTGTTGGTCCTACAGGCAGAGCCAGGAAGGCTCACATTACACTGACTCTGACAGTGTGTGGTTTTAAATAGAGTGGTTGTCAACTCCTCACTGCAAAAATCCATCTATTTCGGGTACAGCATGCAGGGGGAGGGACAGGCAAGTAGATGAGCTGGAGATCAGTGTCAGTTGTACTTACATTCTGGCTTCTTCACCACGTTGGAGATACTGGAGGTATAAGACATAATTTATAAAACCACGCTTTGACACTGGCCTACAAGCTCAGAATAATAACTGTAAGCACAGGTTGCACGAGGCGACACTGGCAGCACCTGCACACTTAAATGTTCTTCAGTCCTCACAATATGATAGCGTTACACAACAAAGTGCTGATTTAGCCATTCTCAGAGCTAAACATGTCTCTCCTGCGGGCAGTAATGACAGGGGTCATGACAATCAAATGGCTTTATCCACGTAGCACTTTGAATATGCTTATGGCAATCATCCCATTAGATCGTGGGAAAAGTCAGAGCATTTGTTCTAGGAATGAATTACCATTTGGTCTGTTTCACTGAGCACCGTGAATGTTCTACACCAATGTCCAGTGCCTCTGCAGTAAGGCAGATAGCACTGGGGTCAGTACACTGGAAGCAATCCGCTTTCATCTGGTGTTAGAGAAGACGGTAAAGCCGTGTGACACTTTGTGTAAATTTGTTAAACGACATTCACACCACTTCACTGAGGAAGGACTAAATGAAATGTTACGTCTGCTCCTCGCTCTCACAGTCACCGTTTTTGCAGCGCTTTGACTGTGACCATTTACAACAGTTACTGATACTTTAATAAGGTCATGGTTACCCACAAACTGTGCCACATCAGGCTTTCATGTCAGAGTTAATTTAGCCTCCCGTTTCAGACAAGCCAGTGGCGTTTGACATTTGTAACCATAGATGTAGCCACAATCTATCAGTGTGAACCTTAACCATACCACAATTTATTAGCCAAACTTTAAAACTTCTACCACTACTACTGTGTTTCCCAAGCATGAGCATTTTGTTTCCAACTAAGCATTTTAGGATTCCTCCTCAGACCCCATGAAGATCCCTGGAAGAACGTCCAAAAGTTAATGGAGCAGAGGGTGGGCCTGAGGCAAAGTCTGGACCTGGACACTTTAGAGAAAATGTTAGGGAGCATGTAAAATGATTACCTAAAGTCGTGGAACTCTGGCCTGTACTTACTGAGAGTCCTTAATCTGGAACACACTGGATGGACAGACACACTCTACTAACATCATCACAACTGGGCTCTGCTGCTAGTGGGGCAAAATGTGCAGCTGTTTGAATGCAGCAGTGTGTAAAATGTTCAGTATCCTGCCTGCTCTGAAACAAATCATCATCATCATCATCATCATCATCATCATTGGCATCACCATCCTTTCTCTTTGGTCATTATTGCCTGGCCTTTCTCCTGCCATGCGTCTCACTGGTTAAATTTAACATTTGTTCTAAAGTTAAACTTGAACATTTGATGATGATGGAAAAGCAAGTATGCTCCACTTGTTCCTTATGCCCCCTCCACTCAACCCCCTCTTCTCCATTAACTTAACTTATGGATGGTGCAGGCCTGCCCTCCAGCATTTGCCCCTGTCAATCAGCCTGAGTGCCCCCCTTCTTCTCAGCTTACCCCATAGGTTGGTCTCACTCTTTTTCTGTCGCTCGCACATTAGTTCTGAATGTGTCTTGAGCGTCGATCACTTACTGGAGACTCTTCTCTCAGCTTCTTCCTGCAGTTTTAACTGTTCACAGAAGTGCTGCACTGGACTGCAGGACACCCTGTCTTACTGTGAGATTGAATGGTAGGACATCTTTTTATCGAAGGATCATTTTCGTCACAACTTGGGAACAAGCATTTTAATTCCAGTTTGGAATATCTGCTCTGCGCTGGACCCCGTCCATTGGATGCCATTATTGCTGGTGTCCATCTCCTACTGCAGTGTCGATCTGAGAGTGCGTACCTCTGAGTGGGTCTGAATTTGTTAGCTTGTGTGTGTGGGGGCAAATAGGCAAAGAGCTGCAGTGCTGGACTCCTGCAGTGATTCCAGGTTAATTACTCATTAGTTGGTGCGCTCTGACTGTGACCATGGCATCGTTGAGAAGTTTGATTCTTGCACTGCTGCTGGCGCTGCTCTGCTCCTTCCATACCCCGCTGGCACCCACTGCCAAGGCGCAGGATCTGCCATTCCGTTCTGAAGAGGGTCTGATGGCTGACGATGATGATGACGATGATGACGATGATGATGATGATGATGATGACGACGATGATGACGACGACGACGATGATGATGACGACGACGACGACGACGATGACGACGACGATGATGACGATGATGATGATGACGATGATGATGATGACGACGACGATGATGATGATGATGATGATGATGACGATGACGACGACGACGACGACGATGACGATGACGATGATGACGACGACGATGACGACGACGACGATGACGATGACGATGACGACGATCATGAAGGTCAGTGATTTTGATGGGATGTGTGTTGTCACATTCCTTTGTGTTTCGCTGTGTCAGTGTATATGCAGCCATTTGCACCTGTGACACGCTGCAAACTGTTATCTGTCTGAGCATCGCCTGGAATGACTTTTCAAACTGTCTTAGATGATCTATTCCAGTGATAACTGGATACTTTGATTGACAGAACAGCTTAGAAACAAAACAAGCACAGCTCAGATGATGTTCAAGCAGATTCAGAGTTCACATGTCAGTGATGGTAGGTGCTTTAACAAGCAGCTGACGATGTGTTTCAGGTCCAAATGTCTGCAGGTACATTGTGGGACAGTGTGCAAATGGGGAGGAGCTAAGACAAACGTTAGCCACTCCCCTCTTTAAGATTCTTACAACCTCATCATCTCGTGGTCCATTCTTATTTAATGTCTCAGAGATCATTGGTAATGAAAGTGCCTCCTCCACCCCTTTCCAGCTGTCCATTTCCCTTGCTGTCTCTGACACTGTGTTCTTTTCCCTGCTTAACTAGAGTTATGAGCACTCTGGGGAAATTGAACTGGCCCATCTGAAGTCCAACTGTCCGAAGTCCTTCGTACAGTATGCTAGATATGAACTTGGGGACTGCAGAAGCATTGATTTGAGAGAGAGAGAGAGAACAAAAAACCAATTTCATACAAGCCAAACCTGACTTGGAAATCAGTCATTGGAGCCACTAGTCTGAGATCTTTTGATTTGTGTTTCATTTGAAAGAACGGTTCCTCCAGAATGGTTCCTCCACTAGGATCTTCCTTTTTCATTTGTTCTGATCAGATTAACCTGCATTTGTGTCTTTATGTGAACCTACAGAGAAAGAAAGAGAGACAGTGATATTGGGAGTAGGCTGGGGATGGGGTGCGACAGAAACAGACAGAGGGAGAATGAAGCGCGAGGGGAGGTGCAGGAGGGCCACTACCTAAATTCAGTCATTTCAAAGCTTTAATTACCAACAGATTGAAAGTTTCTCTCTTTCTCCATATCTCTCAATCTCTTTCTTTCTCTGTGGAGCATTTATGCCACTGACTGTTGCAATGCACTGAATTCATTTTTCAAGACTGGTGTGCGCACTTGTAAACACTGCTAAACCAACATAATAGAATAACTTTCAATGTATCTGTGAAGGATGTAATGATCTTACCTCATTTTCTTTTGTCAAATTCTCATGCTCTGAATGGGTAGCTTTTAAAAAAGGAATTTTGCTGTGCATTTGAATAGCTAATGCTAAAATTTAACATTTGTTTTGAGCTTTATTCGTTTTTCTCCTTACAGTCCAGTACTTATTTGGCATTGATATGACTAAATGCAAATATGTAAATCCCATGCAAAAAGATAAGGGATGTATGACACCTTATTTGTGATAAAATGTTGTAACAGAGTTGCTGATGACTTTTCAGACCTTCAGAATTAGAGTGTTTGGGAAAAGAGAGAAACGTCTCTTTCTGTAGAGGAACTAAAGCGCTGTCAAACTGTAAAGAGATGAATGGGTTGTCTGCATTCTTTTGTTGTTTGGCAAAATTATGATTTGTGTTGACTGTGAACAATCATGTGAATTCATGATAATCCACATCTTTAACCCTACTTTCATTCATTAAATAAATCAAATGATCATAAACTGCCTATATGCAAATCTGTTACCAAAGGCAGTGGGTTTGTAGTAGAGCTGTAAACATGTTTGGTAAACTGCATTACTTTTATCAAAGACCTGTACAAATGTGTTGCTCATTTTACCTGTATGAGGACCAGAGCTACAGACATTTGACACCTGAGTGTCCGAGTGAGTATCTGTTCTGACCACAGTCTCTTTTCTATATGAATGTGTTTGAAATGCCGATCCGGGTTGATGAAGGAGTCGGGTTGTGGTGGTTTGAAGCAGTTGAGCACAAATGTAACACGACTGCAACAATGTTCATTAAAATGAAGGGTCGACACATCTTTAGCATGTGGGTGCAACATTTTTTGGTGATTTTAAAAAACAGAAGAACCTCATCTTCACACTTCAAATCCAGCAGACACAAAATACTGACTTTCTTCTTAAATGTAAATGTTACTGTCGATAACAGATGTAATATTATGTGGAGAACATTAATTTTGCGCTGGAATACTAGTTAGTTAAGTCGGTAAGTTACCTTAACTAATTGTGGACTTGAGTAAAACTAAAGTTTGTGGAGAAATTGCAGTTGCTGCGGCGACTCTTATACCTGGGCAGGTGTACAGGAGGCAGCCTGTAATCCCCATCAGCACATGTTTGTAACAGCCTTACCAAATTTTTACTTTCATATGTAACATCCAAACTTTACAGTCATGCTACCATATGTAAAATGCCTCAAATGATCTGACTAATGCAACAGAAGCATCATTCCATTTACATGCAACAAAATAACACAGACAGGTGTCATTTTTCTGCATAAACACCTGTTCATTCTGTCATTTTACTCACGTTTTGAGTCCTGATTTTACATCTAATGGAACATTTTCAAACACATGATAGTATAAAGTTACTGAAGTAAAGCTCCAAAGGCCTTTTTTAGTCACAAAAGTAAGAAATGAAGGTGTAAAGATGTGCTGTAAATGAATAGTGAACAGAAAATAGGGTCACCTTTAACGCGATGGTAATGATGAATGCATTACAGCACACGTGCGTTTCTGAGGTCATTTTGATTTTATGATCCTTTTGAGGCTGAACTTTCCACAGAGGACCACGCCAAGAAAAACGTGCAGTGAGCACCCAGACAACCTTTCCTCTAACTCTGTACTCAGGTCAGAGTTCAGTCACTTAGCACACACACACACACACACACACACACACACACACACACACACAGACCAGCTGCATCAGAAGACCCCAGCTCTCCCCACTTACGCACATTTATGACGTGTACAGTCATGCAAACTTTTAATTCACACAGCAAAGGTTTTCAAACTACACTGAAACCTCTCAACAAGATGTCTTCTCTGACATTTTTATCAGTGAAAGACAGGCTTCCATGTTCTTCACTGGGTTTTATTAACATCTGTGAAAAATTATAACAAAGTGTAATATACATCACAATATTATACATTACAGTTCATAAGCACATACACAGGCAAACCACTAACACATTATAATGCAGCTGTTTTAGTTTGAATGTCATATATTGTTATAAATATTTTGTGCAGATGACGACGACGACGATGACGATGACGATGATACTTATCAGGAGGGCTCTGTGTGCTCATATTGTGAATTCTGCGAGGTATGTATGCAAGTAAATTTGAGCATTTAGGTGCAGTCGTTAAGGACCAGAAGGTAAAGTTTCTAACCAAATGATGTCGGTGAATCCTTACCAAAAATGAAATTCATCATGTATACTGTAGTTATGGGACCCACTGACATGAATGCACCTCTGTGGTCTTATGACCTGCTTTCTAACAGAATGTGCTTTCTTGCAGCACTGTGACAGCTGCGATAAATGTCCTTGTAAAGAGGGAGACAAGTCCGAACACTGCGATGACTGCAAGGTGGGAAAATACACAACACGTGACATTTGACCTCAGGCCAGTAAGTGCTCCCCTCCAACCCCAAAGCAAAGTGGAATCTTAGTCAGCTGCGTTGATTCATTTAATGCTGCGGAGCGCAGGAACGAGGATGTTAGTGACAGCAGCGGGTGGTGGCAGGCTGACACAGGGCAGCAGGAACAGGCCGAGCCAGGACACTAGAAGCCAGGAGAGTCCAGAAAACAGGGAGTGTGGGGCAGATCCAGAACAGGAGGGGTCTGGTGCTGGCCCAGAGAAAACAGGAAGGAAAGAGGATTAGCAAAACAGTCTTAAACAAGCGGTGATCGAGCACGGCGTTGGGACACTGACTTACAAGCCGCAGTTCGTCTCTCATCCGTTCCACTCCTGTAACCAAATGGAGCTGAGCACAGATAAAAGGAGAGGAGGCAGATATGGTGCATCAGTGAATGTTTCTGCAGTAGCTCTCTCATATATTCATCCCAGGTGAAACGTGTTAGTGTACCACAGCTAACAGTGTGATCTGTGACGCTGTGTCCACTAACACACAAACTGTAGTTAACAGTTATTTACTAACAAACAACAAAGGTATAACGTTAACGATGTAATAGTTGATTTGCTGAACATTGCGTGTGCAGTTATTGTAAATTTACACTTTATGAAACTTGAAGTGTTTGATTGGTGCAGGATTGTGCAGTTTAGATTACGGACATGCACACCTTCATTTAATCTAATCTCGCTGGGTCTTCTGCCCCTCAGGCGTGATTACACAGTAGACATTAAGGGCATGGGGAGGCGGGGGGGATGTCCACCGTCAGCCACACATGTTATAGCCACCTCATCATACCTCATACACCATAACATGCATCCAACACAACACAGCTCCATCTGACCACCCCTGTCTCCTGCTCCTGCCTGGTTGGGTGGACCCAGTGGCCTCAGACCAGCGTTGCCCCCGTACCTGGAGTACTCCTGGCTCTGAATCCCTGGGGACTATGTGGTGGGGCGTCACCTCCTTGAGGGTGCCATGGACCTGTTCGGCCTGGGGTCTGTGTGTCAGTGCCCAGGAGCGCTGCCTGTGCTCTGGAGCCAGGGGCTACCTGGCCTTGCTTGGGGCCCCGGGCCCCTGAGCGGCACCTTATTCTCAACCTTGCTCCCCACTTTGTTTATTTAACCCTGACGGGGGGGGCTGGAGTGAACTGACATTTTCCCCTGCATATACCACCTGAGGAACAGGGTATTTATCCTCTCCCCTGAAGTGACATTTTTATTCTGATGGGATGAATCCCATGCTGAGGCCTTCACAGTCACCATATCTGAAGACACATACTCTTTGGCAAGTATGGAGCTCCACAGGTTCGCAGGATCAGTGCTAACGTGCACTGAAGCAGTTCCGGCAACCCTGTACTGTAATAACGTGTCACCCATCTGTAGAATATTCAAGATCCATTCAACTTAAGTAAAGCTTTGCTTCATTAATGATGGTGATGGTGGAAGAAAACTACCAACAATGAAATATTGCATTTGGACATTTTAGGCCCAGTTCACTTGTGAAAAGAGAATTTACTGACGTTCCTGTAGACCTGTTGTGAGGACATCTCTCACCTTCAGTTGCCCTTTGTGCCAGGACAGATGTTTAATGCTTTACTCTTTCTGTACACAGATGTGCAGGTTCTGCCATGTGTGTCCTGTCTGCCAAACTGTTTGCAAGCCTGGTGAGTAAATGCAGAGCTACAAAATCCCAATGACTTTGGAAAAGGAACGTTTCTTTGTTTCATTAAGACATAATTTACAGTCACTAATGAATGGAATCCCTTGAACTACACTAAAGCTAAAACTTGGCTGAAGCACTAAAAGAAAAATTCATTTTCGCATCAAGTCTGATTATATGATCGCACTCCAATGTGCTGCAGCATGTTTAGTCCTGAGAAGAGGTGCAGTTTTGATTCATGAAAGTGCAGTAGAATGTTACAACCATCCGAGATGCTGACTTTGTGCTTGGCTGTGTTTTGTGCAGGAGGATTTCTTGATGAAGTGACTGGATCCATCTACAAGTGAGTGTTATTCACAGTCACCTCAAACCTGCTCAAACAGATGTAAATGTGGTCTTTAACTTCTCCATTTCTTCACTCACAGGACTGTAGCTGATGTCTTCGATGATGATGATGATGAAGCCAACTAAAGTCAACCATATGTTGCCACCATGTGGCCAAATTAATTACCGTACATTACATTACACATTTGCTTAACAATGACTTCAGAGAAACTGTTAAAAGAGTGACTTAATATATTTGTGTACTGTTGCTACCTGACAAGTCTGAAAACTGAAATCATTATGAATTATTTAATTAAAAGGAGAGGACATTTTCACCGATTGATTTACTGATTTTGAAATGCTTTCTTACCTAATGAATATATAAAGTACATGAATAGAGAGAGTACATGGATATCAGGAGTACACGAATTTGTGGAGTACATATTTATCTAGAGTACATGAATATCTGTAGTACATAATTTTCAGGTGTACATGAATATCTGGAGTATATAAATATCAAGAGTACATGAATATCTGGAGTACATATTTATCTAGAGCACATTAGTATCTGGAGTACATAAAGATCTATAGTACATGAATATCTGGAGTATGTGAATATCTGGAGTAGATAAATATCCGGAGTATATGAATTTCTGGAGTACATGAATATCTGGAGTGCATATTTATCTAGAGTACATTAGTATCTGGAGTACATTAGTATCTGGGGTACATGAATTTCTGGAGTGCATGAATATCTGGAATGCATATTTATCTAGAGTACATTAATATCTGGAGTATATGAATTTCTGGAGTACATGAATATCTGGAGTGCATATTTATCTGGATTACATTAGTATCTGGAGTACATGAATTTCTGGAGTACATGAATATCTGGAATGCATATTTATCTAGAGTACATTAGTATCTGGAGTACATTAGTGTCTGGAGTATATGAATTTCTGGAGAACATGAATATTTGTAGTACATAATTATCTTTGAGTACATGAATAACTAGAGACATGAATATCTGGAGTACATGAGTATCTAGAGCTATCTCTTTATAATGTCAGCAGGATGCGGATTCATTTTTTTTTTTTTTTTTTTAAACCTGTTCTTTTTTTTTTCTTTCAAAAAAAAAATTTT
>VUQH01052216.1:0-59775 GCA_015106775.1 Etroplus canarensis | reverse complement strand
TCCCCAGTCCTTTTTTTTTTTTTTTTTTTTTTTTTTTTTTTTTGGCATTGTACCTTTTAAAGGATCAGTTCAGCAAAGAGGGATTGAAAAGAAGAAGAGAAAGGGAGAAAGCTTTCAGCAAAGGTCACTGGCCGGGTTCAAACTGGGGACTTAACAGATATTTTTTTTAACCACCAGATCTGATTGCCCAATTCCTTTGTTTACTCCGGAGTTTCCAGCAGTGCAACCATTGCTGCAAACGTATAAAAAAGCCTCACTTTCTTTGTAAGATTTCTGTCAGGACGTACGCACCATGCTCTGAGGCGTGGCGTGGAGAAAAGGCTTCATGAACTGATCATAAGGTGAACTAAAATGTAACATTGTGCTCTAAGAGAATTATGATTATTACGATAATGATCAGTATATCTCCTTTTTGTGTGCAGTCCTTCCACGAGCAGCAACATCCCTCTGATGCGGGTGGTCCAGTCCATCAAACACACCAAGAGGCGGAGCTCCACCGTGGTGAAGGAGGGCTGGATGGTTCATTACACAAGCAGGGATAACCTGGTAAGTCTGATCACGCCACAAGTCCGACAGTCTGAAATGGCTCTGCTTAGAACAACGCCGTTCGCCTGTGCTGAAATCAGCACCGAAGGTATTTTCCCTGCGATATGAAGTTTTTGCTCTAATGTGACGTTCAAAGGTGCTCTGCATTTTTGCCGTTTCGACTAACTCGGGCTTTCCGTTTAACAGCGGAAGAGACATTACTGGAGGCTGGACAGCAAAAGTCTGAGTCTCTTCCAGAACGACACCGGAGCCAAGTTCTACAAAGTAAGATTCAGACTTATTTTTCCTGCGTTCCTGGAAAATCATGTCATGTGCTTAACTTCGAACAGCGCAGTATTATTCATTAGAATATCTGAAAGTCGCCCGGCTTGACCCGTGCTGATACAGTGTTGAGTCTGTGGTGAATTATATAATCAAAATCCCCGCAGTAGTTCAGCAGAATTTAACCTTTACCGCCACCACGCTCCTGCCTTATGATTCAGAAGTGTCGTTCAGGAGTGATCTGTTTTCATATTCGTGTGTAAATACTGTCTGTCACACTTATGAGAGATATGTAAATACAGGCTAACTTGTGGCAGCCATGTGATTCAGCTGAAGGGCTGTCGTTTCACAGCTGTAAACTACCCTGTGGTCACTTGGTCCTGCTGAAATTCCCCCTGTGGTTTTTCACCCTGCCGCCTGGTCTCCTCCCTGCGTGAAGTGAAAGGGTCGCATCACCGCGAGCCGCTATGTTTTAGCTACTGTGGTATCACTACCAGAGGAGGCGGGGCAGAGAAAATGTCAAAAACATTTTGATTAGCAGCGACTATAGGGCAGGGGTGGGCGACGTTTTCTTTTTTCTTGTCAGAGGGCCAGATTGACTTTGATACAGTGAGCAAAGGACTACCCACTGAACACCCAAATAGATGAATACATCGAAGTCTGTGAATTTTAGCAGACATGACAGATTACTTTAGAATAAGAAACCAATGTTGATTTTCTGCATCAGTGTGCTGTACAAACCTCTTAAATGCTTAATATATTTATATACATAATATATCAGTGAGTGACTAAAACAAACATTCACAAAAACAAACAAATGGTTATTCATGACTGTGATTTAAATCATTTTCTGTTATGTTAGAACCTATTTTATTGTTATTTTTACGCTTCCATTACGTTTTCACATCTGTGCGCCTGTTACAAAATTTTTACCGCTACAGGAGCTGACTGGGCTGCTGGATCTTCACCAGTCTTTGTGTGGTTAATACCTACGACCGGTAGAAGATCTGATAACATTTATGGGATAGTGGGGTCAAAGGTCAAGGTCACATAGAGTCGTTAAGGAAATTCTTGTTGCTGTTGTAGGAGCTTATTGAGTGCCCCCAACACCTTCGCCTTACAACCGAAAGGTCCCTTGTTCGAATCCAGGTTAAATTCCTGCCAAATTACCAATACAGATTAATTCGCTGTGGCGACCCCTTGGGGAGAATACAAAGGAGCGGCCGCAGGTACATTCATTGTAGACGCTCACTGGGGGGCTGGCCACATTTTGTATGTTTGATTACTATGAAAGGTGGAAGGGGTCAGAGGTGAAGGTCACAGGGGGTCATGACTGAATATCATTGCCACCATAGAGGCAGACTGGGCTGCTGGATCCTTGCCAATCGTTGTAAGATTAATCACTATGATAGTTAAAAGAAATATCATTGGTCAAGATAAAATGCAGCACGGTGGCGCAGTGGTTAGCACTGTTGCCTCACAGCAAGAGGGTCTAGGTTCAAATCCAACAGCCGGCTACCTTAGGCCTTTCTGTGTGGAGTTTGCATGTTCTCCTCGTGCTTGCGTGGGTTCTCTCCGGGTACTCCGGCTTCCTCCCACAGTCCAAAGACATGCAAAGGGGGTTAGGTTAATTGGTAATTCTAAATTGACCATAGGTGTGAATGTGCGCATGAATGGTTGTTTGTCTCTCTATGTTGGCTCTGCGACAGACTGGCGACCTGTCCAGGGTGTACCCTGCCCTATGCCCAATGACAGCTGGGATGGGCTCCAGCACCCCCCGCGACCCTGAATTGGATAAGTGGAAGATAATGAAAAAAAAAATTTTTTGGCTTCATATTTAATGACTTTTCATAATTTAATTATATATTTTCTATTTCCTGTACACATGTTGTATGCATCGATGTTCTTTGGGGTCAATTTGACCCCAGGCTCTTTTAGAATTATAAAACATAAGAAATATTAACATTTTACACACACACACTTGTTTTGGTTGCTTTGGATGATATTGAGGTCAGTACATGCAATTTTACAAACTTCAAAAAACTTTAGAGTCCTAACCTAACATAACCATAACTGTAGCGGTGCAAGAATCACTGATAATTCACATGATATGGGGGAGGCGAAACATCAGTCTCGCTACAACTTTGATATGATATGGTTGATATGGTAACTTTTAACATGAAAGTGACACAGAGGAGAACGTATCTGAGACAGAGGATGATGCTGAGGAGGACCAGGACCCCGATAATGAGGCATCCTCCTCTGATAAAAATTAGACCGTCAGTGTTGACCCTGGATGAATGACTGGTTGCATTTTGCAGGTGGATGAAGGACTAAGTGTTCATAACATTACATGTGATAATTTTTTACATCATATACCCTGGGTGAAGAACTGCTGAAAAGGAAGGCTACCATGTTTGGGACAGTGAAGAAAAACAAGCCAGATCTTCTCTCTGAGTTGCTTGTGATGATGACCAGGAAGGAACATCTTCATCTTCACTGACAAAGCCAGTGTCATCTCCCACTGTCCAAAGAAAGGGAAAATGTCCTGCTGATGAGCACCATGCACAAAGATGCTGTCCTAAGCACCAGAGAAGACTGAAAACCGCAAATGGTCTGGAACTACAATGATACAAAGGGAGGGGTTGATAACCTGGACAAGGTCACAGCCTACACATGGCAGCCTGTTAACCCCTTGTAGTTTTTTCAACATTGTTGATGTGAGTGCCTACAATGCCTTTGTAATATGGAGTGAAATAAACAAGGACTGGAACAGCAGGAAACTGAATCAAAGGATGATTTCCTGGAGCATCTGTGTTACGTGTTGGTGAAACCTCATATCGAGAGAAGACACTGTCTTCCAGGAGCATCAACTGCTGCAGCAATTGTTGTGAAGGACATCCAAACGAAGACACACACCCCAACTCCTCCAGTGGTTCACACTGCACATGCACACAGGAAACATGGCAGGTGCCAGGTCTGTCCTAACAGAAATGACTCCAACACCGGAAACATTTGTGCAAAAAGCAAGAAATATATTTGCAAGAAACATGCATGCACTCTCTGCACATCATGTGTACAGTAGTACGGACAAAAGTTCTCGCATGTACCTTTTGGAAAAAGAATATGCAGTTCACATTCTATCTGTTCTGTCAAACTCATTTTAGTAACAATGTTAACATTTTTTTACTATCTCACACACACAGAGCACTTAGAGTAGCACAGAAAAATCCATGACGCAATGCTCAAATGTACTTTTTTATAATTTTTTTGTAGATAAAGAACTGTAATGTGTTCCTTAATGATGTTCTGATGATGATGATGATGTTCTGTCTTACAGAGAAAATTCTTCTAAATTTTTGAAATTAAGTTTGTTTTTCCTGGGGTCAAATTGACCCCGAACATAATGAATCGTACTATTTTTGATAACAGAAATAGTTTTTCATTTCAAATGTTATAGATGACAAAAATATGTTCCTAGAAATAATATAAAGAAATTAAAACACCAAAAAGATAGCTCTTTACAGTTGTAGGTCAAACAGTATCTGACTTAAAACTTAAGTAAAAATTTTAATTCTGATCATTTTCTGAAGGTTTATATTGCTGGGGTCAAAGTGACCCCAAGGATAAAAGCTGTTAGTAAATTTAAAGGTGACAGGAGGGTGACATCATTTGGATCAATTCACATGACAAGAAACAACACAGAGATATATGTAAATGTCAGGCCTGCTGTTCCAGCATTTCCTCCCCAGATAGGAGGGGAGACTCCCTTCCCTCCACTTACCCTTTGTCTAGTTTCAGGAGTGGTTTCAGGTGGAGAGAGGGTCCATATACCAGTCCTCAGCTCTGCAGTACCAGATCATAGACTGCTATAGAAGTCAGCTAGTCTAGTTCCAGCCTTCTGAATTTTGCTACGTGCTCTAACTTGCTCGTCCAACCATGCTTCTCCAAAATCCTGTCCAAGTTTTCAGCCTGGCTGACCCCTACCCCTGAACCACTCCAGCTTCAAAGGACCTTTCTGGAAACCACTCCGACAAAAAAAAACTGCAATGGATCTCTTGGCTCCGGCTCCACACTTCCCCTCTCAGCTTATCCAAACTATGCCCCCATCTGCTGACAGGATAAAGGACTTTAAAACACTGCCTAATGTGAATAAACAAAGCAACAGTCCTGTCCTGATCTGTGTTCTACATCTGGGTTTACCTTAGTCTTGACAAATAATTGAATGAATGATGACTGAAAAGCATATAGCTGCATCAGTCTGTCACACTGCTGTAACTCACTGGGACACTGCTGTCATCTTCATGGAGTGAATCAAAATGTCTGTTGTAGATAGCCCACAATCCTTCAAAATGACAAAATGTACATTTTTGTTTTCCTTTACTGTTGTCTTTCATGTGATGTCATCTTGGCCTCCATGATTTTATTATCACTCCATGATAATAAAGAATGAATGTTAAATATGGTGACTAACTTTTAGAAAACTGAACAATATTCCAGTGCATTCATACTGTACATGACTGAATCAACAGGACAAAGATAAGAAGTAATGAATACATTTTTAATAAACTGTAAAGCAATAAAGATACTGCTGGAGCTTTGCAATACTTTAATACTGCAACTCTGTAGGAAAATCTTTTTTAGAAGAATATATTTTATTAAAGGTTTTTAGATGTATCAGTTGTTGGCAATAAACTTCATTACAAAGAGCATACTTTATAATAATAAAACTGTATAGTTTAATCCGATCAGATGCATACTTGTGTCTTGCAATTTCAAACGATATTGTCATTAATAAAAGATTTGAAGAATGCTCTTGCTGTCTCTTCACAAGCGGATTAAAATGTTGTCTTGTCAACATCTGGTATGTTAGCGCTCCAGGGCAGAACAGTCAAAGTCTGTGAACACCAAGTCCTATAAAAAAAAAAAGACACCAACAGACATTTGTGAGTAACGTGAATATTTTTGAAGTGACCTGTTTTCCCTTGTTAAGTAAATTATGTATGTTCTGTATGTAAGGCATGTAGGAAAGTTACTTTTTTCCATTCACCAAAATGACTATAACGAATGTCAGTTTACGCTGACCCTTTCCTGAGACATTGTGGCCTGAGGTGCACTGTCACATCATGTCAGTCTGATACAGGAGACCAATAGCTAATGCAGATGGGTCTGACATCACAGGATAAAACGCTCATAGCGCATGGAAGGCTATTCATAATCTGGATCATAAACCCTGCTTAATCCTGTAAAATCACCAACTGAGTGACCCACTAAACAGCAGCCAGTTTGGATGAATCTTGTGTCTGTTAGCCTGTTTTCACTTTTTGAAATCATATCAGGGTGCAGTGAGTCAAAGTGTGGTTCAGTGACTACAGATGCATGCCCTGGCACATGCAGCATTCAAATAAAAATACTGTTTAACTAATCTGTTGATAAATAGGTCTTTGATTTACATATTTTATCCTTATAATTAATATTGTAATTTAATTTGGCTTTGATAGACTTGCCCAGGCACAAATGCATTAGGCTTGATTCCCATAAGATGGGATGGCAATTTCTGATACAGTCATGTGAAAAAGAAAGTTTGCACACCCTCAGTGCTGCTAATCAAATGCACTTGATTAAGCCTATCATCAGATAATGTGAGCACCTCTACAAAAGCAGAAGTTTTGGTGGACTGGAGCAGGTGTGTGTTAACACAATGCCAAGATCTTGCCAGGAGGGGGTGTCCCAGCTAATTCACCCCTAGGTCAGACTGTAAATGGTCAGAGAACTTGCAAAAAGAGTTACAAGAGCTACATCTCAGACTCTACAGGCCCCTGTTAGTATGCTGAATGTTAGTATGTAATGACAGAACAATTTAAAAAGCGTGAACAAGTATGGCTCTTTATGAAGACTTGCTGGGAGAAAGCCTTTTCCCTCTAAAAAGAACATGGCAGCACAGCTCAGGTTTACAAAGTTGTATCTGAACAAAACACAAGACTTCTGGAACAATGTCCTTTGGAGGGGTGAGACCATAGTTTGGCCATAATGCACAGAACCAAACACAGCATACAATGTTTCAATCACAGTGGTGGAGGGGTGATGATTTAGGCTTGCTTTGCAGCCGCAGGACCTGGGCACCTTGCAGTCACTGAGTTGTCCCTAAACTCCTCTGTATACCAAAGTATTCTTGTGTCAAATGTGAGGCCATCTGTTGAACAGCTAAAGCTTGACCAAAATTGGGTCATGCAACAGGACAATGATCCAAGCACACTAGCAAATCTACAACAGAATGTATGAAAAAGAAAATAATCAAGGCGTTACAATGACCTAGTCAAAATCCAGACCTCAACCTGATTGAATGCTGTGGCAGGACCTTAAAAGAGCTGTGCATCAATGAATGCCTGCAAACCTTAATGACACTGTAAAGAAGAGTGGGCCAAAATTCCTCCAGAACGGT
The DNA here is from genome assembly GCA_015106775.1 of Etroplus canarensis. NCBI lineage: Eukaryota > Metazoa > Chordata > Actinopteri > Cichliformes > Cichlidae > Etroplus > Etroplus canarensis. Next base: position 52,526 of record VUQH01052216.1, on the reverse strand, counting down.
GTGAGAGACCAAAAGTCACACAGAAAATGATTCCTTTGAGTTATTGCTGCTAAAGGTTGTTATACAGGCTATTAAGTCATGGGGTGGGCTTAGTTTTGCACATAACTGCACAAAAATGTTCTTTTTTTACGTGACTGTTTATGTTTCTTAGCATGGTAAAGTTTACACTTATTTAGACAGTTTGTCTTGTCTTACCCCATGGCATCTTTCTGACATGATGATGAAGAGCTGTCTCATAGTGACACGCAGTTTCCATACGTCTCTGGTGTAAGAACAGCGGCGCTGTCGCAGGCCTTCCACCAAACTGATGTAGGTGCTCATTTTGTGCATCACACAACCATTCTGTCATGAGTAACAATTAGTGTCCCTGTGCATGATTTACTGCTGCTGAGGTTTGCAGTCAAAATATAACATAAGTTTATCCAGGGACAGCCAAATTACTCAAAGCAGAAAACATTTTCTTTGATAATGTCTCTTTAACTGAGGGTTTGATATACTACATGATCATAAGTATAATCTTAAATTAATCTTAGCTGACATTTTATATTATTTTATTCAAAACAGATATAAACAAAGACATACTTACATGAACATCAAGGTAGAGATCTGGCATCTGAGCCATGCAGTAACTCTATATGAAAAGAATAAATATTTTTTACAGTCATCCTTGTTCTTTGGACTCATGTGTGTGCCTCACATTACTAAATGCAGCTAAAGAAAAAGAACATCACAGAATAATATAATTATATATGTAAAATCACTACTCTTCAGTGGGATCTTTGGAATAGTTACAAAAGACTACTTAAGTGTAAAAGCATTGTAAAATTAACTTTAAGAAGCTGACTTACAGTTGTAGGGTCCCTCTTCAACTCTGCTGCCCACTGGGTGAGTTCCTGTGCCATGGTCAGGACCTTAGTGTAGCATGTTGGTGGGTAGAAAGGGTAGCTCAGGACTAGTGGCACCAAAGATGAAACAAGCAACAAGTGATTGAAGATGGCCATGGCTCACTGACACCTTCTATACCAGCACAGCCTTTGCTTGTGTGACCAATGCGCACATGCAGCCACGTACGCATCTGGATGAACTTCAACACACCCTTTGTTTACACCAAAAAAATTATGCAAAGGAGAGGAATGGACGAAGATTCTATTTTGAGATAAGAGTAAGATAAGACAGCATTCATTTTGCCTCAGAGCAGCTGAATATAATATTTTTTCTTCAACAAAATCTGCAGTTACAGAATAAAAGAAGCATATTAAAAAGAAAACACACATCACACTGAAGAGAAAAAAGAGAGGAAAAAGCTATTGTACACATTAACCCTGCTGTATGTATTTGGGTTCAGCATACATTATCTTCTCATATTTGCAAATTTAAAATCAGTTACAATAAGTTAAAAAAGGAGCATAAAAATACACAAAGTGGCAAAAGTAAAAGTATTGATTTTATAAAAATGTATTTCTGTGAAAAATATTAACAGATACATCACTTTAATTTTACACCATTATTTTACTGCATGGATCAATAGTCTCATATTATTCCACATAATAATACTGTATTGTATTTATTATTATACTGTAAATGAAGCTGCAAAGAAACAGTAAAAACATTGCAGACGAGGACAAGGCAGGGATAGCAAAGGAGGAAACAGGAGATCTTGGATGGCTGCCCTGGGTGCCAGCTCAGACAAGGGGGCAGGAACAGAGGAGGGCACCCCAGCCACAGGTTGTGGAGCAGGGGTACTCTAAGACTGGCAGCAGAGCTTGGGGAATCCGACTTTGAGAATGGAGCTACTGGGGGAACAGGCACGAGGGGCACTGACATGGGACCAGGAATTAGCGATGGGGTGTCCTGACTCAGAAGCTGGTGAAGGTTCAGGCTTGGGCTGCTCCAGCAGCTTGGGCCCAGGTTGGTCAGATGCTGGGGGCTTTTTAACAACTGAAACAGGAGCCTGGAGCTCTGGCTGGAGCCTGATCACCATTGTCCTCAGGACAGGGACAGACTTGAGGCTGGCTGGGGTACCAGCCAGTGACACCGCCATTGCGCAGGACGGCAGTAAGGAGGCAGGGGATACCGGACAGAGCCCAGCTGGTCAGCAATGCCTCCACCACACTTAGTGGGGAGGTGGAAGAGCTGGGCTGCAGCAGTGAGGGATGGCGTCGCCTGGGGGCCACATTTCCCCTTAGAAGCAGGCACAGATGAGGAGGAAATGGACACAGTGGGGCATATGCTATGGCAGGTGGGTGGTTAACTGGCTGCAAACTACACCAGCCCACTTTGACGGCAGGTGTAGAAAGTGCCCAAGGGCTCAGCACCCAGGAGGCATGGTATCCCCCAGGACCAAACCTCCTGGTAGGGGGCCCTCAAAGCCAGGCGAGTCCCTATGAAAACTGGCTTGCACTCAGAAATGAGACACGGTTGTTGTTCTAGAGTCCTTTTTAAATAAGGGAGACCACTTGTCCCCATTCATACTCTTCACTGTCTGCTGGGTCCATAGTAGACTTGGTGTACTGTCATAGCAGATTCTTGGAGAAGGAAGATGAAAAGCATTATTTGGCTGTTGCAGGAAACACAGGGCCCAGCAGTTAAGAATACTCCAGCTCAACATAACAGGCCCATATGACTGTCAGGGAGTACATGAGGATGTAAACAGGACAGGAGGATAATGAGACACAGGTGACCACACTCAGGACTGTGGGACAGGGGAGGAAGTCAAACTGAACACATGGCACAAGACACAAAAGCCCACCAAATTAAAACAGGAAGTAAAAAACAATCATAACTGAAAACAGACTCGAGACTAAAATTAACAGAACAATGACAACACAGGAGGACAAGACAGGAGAAACAGAGGGAACTAATAACAGTCAAAACACAAACAGGGGCTAAGATGAAACAAGAACTGAGGCTCCAAGCACTGACTGATAAATTACAATAAACTGTCCAAAAATAAAAGAAATTTTGAAACCATCACAGAACCTTAGGATATGACAGAAGCAGCTGGATGAATCCAAGAACAAGAGACTATTAATGTTTTTAAAGAATGTTTCAGAGAAATTCAAACTCAAGTACAAAACATGCTGAGTACAAAAGCTTTGATAACATGTATCCCAATATGTTTGCAAGAATTTAGTGTTATCTCCATATAACCCTTACTGTGTAAACTTTAGCTGTTTTCATACAGTAATCATATTTTCATCCATTAGGTGGGGCTAATTTCACAGTCTTGTACTGTAGATTCAGCAGCTCCCTGTGTAATAGTCCTGTAAAAAAATCACTGCTCCTTTATTCAGATCTTTATCCAGTTTATCAGAGCTTAACAATGGCTGCTTCCCTTTGCAGTTACTGTACAAATCCCTCTTTCACCAAAGAAAGTAGGACAACAGTGGCACATGCTACAGCCTCCAGCATATTTTGCTTCGCCTTTGCACAGGTGTGATCCGAGCCGGTCATCATTCATTGCATCTAAATAAACAAGCACATTTTCTGATGCTGCCAAATGCCAAATAAGGGATTGGCCTGGTTTTGAATGATGTTTGTCCCACTTCATGTTCTGTGTATGAAGATAGATGACCCACACTGATTGTCTTAGCATGATGAGCATACTGAGGAAGTGCACTGTAAGCATATCTTGCATCCCCCTAGCCCCACCACTCAGCCAATAAGCCATTAAAAAATTTTCCCCTCTGGGATTAATAAAAGATTCTGATTCAGCCATTCTCCCTTTCGACCTCGGCCTGCTCAGTCAACATTGGACGCATGTGACTATGCAGTCTTTAGAAATGGATGGATGTGTTTTACAGTCAGTAGTTAATGGCCACAGAAGGTAATATATGATGAGAGGCTGGGCTAAAGAAATATATTCAAAAGGAGGCAAGTTCCAATGCAATAAGCAAAATGTTCTGGTTTATAAACCTCATACATGACATATATGAGGTTAAAATGCGAAAGCAATTATTTTCCTTGTACATGTTGGTTTTCTAGGAACAGTGCTCACCTACATCATATTGTGCTTCACATTCAAGTAGTTTGCCAATAAAACTATGAATCACTATAGCCTATGAAAAGCTCTCTGAATTTTTCAGGATTAAGTCTCTCCCTTAGAAAGACACAGTTGCTGGTGTAATTAAGGAAGGGGTGACTCACTTACTTTCCCATTGTTTATGAACGTCATTGTGCATGTGATGTACAGTGCTGTGAAAACGTCCTGGACCATCCCTCGTTTCATTATGTTTTGCTTCCAAGGAGCCAGACTTTCCTGTCATGTTTTTAAAAAAGTGATCTTGTGCAGAAGTTCTCATAATTTCCTGAAGTTCTTTCAAAGTTTTAATTTATACACCAGCTGCTTTTATGCTCATTTTCATCTCAGTTCTTGTTCCTGATCATTTTCAGAGGAATGTTTTTTTTTGTTTCTTTATTAAGCCACTCTTCACTGACCCACAAATCATCCAAGCATAAAAATACACTTAACACAATGGATGAACTTGTGTTGTGCCTACACATAATGGGCAACATAAGAACCTATTTTAAATTGTATCTGTAGGCATTTTATTACAAGCAACCTGTTGCAAAAGCACATCATTTGTTCCAGATTTTTAAGATGAATCTATGAAAAATACCAAAGATAACACAGTTTGACAGGCATAAAATAGTGTTTTTGCACCATCAAGGTTATTTCTAAAGAGCTATTAGCTGAAAACTTGGCATATCTTGGCAAAGCATGCTTAAAAAATTTGAGGCACCCGGACGAGTGGAGGACAAAAGGAGAAGTGCCAGGCCTAAAAACTGTCTGCAACAGATTAACAGTATCTGAAAGTCATATGCTTAAGAAATAGGAAAAAAAATCCAGCAATGACCTGACACAGGACCTGAGAGATGCATCTAGCCCTTCAGTTGATCCATCTATTGTTTGCTGAAAAGGTTGAAGTATGACAAATTACAAGAAAAATTGCTGGACTGAAAAATCAGTGGCAGCAACTCTTATGGAGTGATGAATCCAAATTCCCCAGACCCTAATCATAATCAAATTTATTATTTTGACAGAGAACAGAGCACCCAAATAAGAACTTTGATTGTCCTTCAAGACGCTTGGAGAGCTATTCCTGAAGCCTGCTTAAAGAAGTTACAAGAAAGCTTCAGGCTGTGTTGAAGAATAAAGGTTGGCATACCAAATACTGACTAAATTTTCCATATGTACTGTATTTCCATTCCTTACATGCTTCAGTAAATTGCTGCACCTATTTCCCATTTTCCTGGTAACATATAAGGAAAAGCTGAGTGGTTCAAGACATTTGCACATTTCTGTAGGCAGTGTACCTTCGGCTGCTCTCTTGTATTCTCTCCAAGGACAAATCCACACTGTAATTTCACAGAGGGTTTACACCGGGTGCCCTTCCTGACACAGCCCTCTATGGTGAGAGAATATGTAAACCACCACATGTGTAATTATGCAATAACATTAAGTAATCATATAGTTTAATGTTACTACATTATTACACATGATAAAAGCTGGACAATTACAATGATATGACCCAGACAGTCCCTGCCTATGTTTAATTCTCACAGGCTGCTTTTATAAAAAACATATAATGCATCTGACCCTTCATGAATATATATTGATATCCAGGGAGGAGCAATACCATAAAGCAGAGTAACGTCTGCATTATGCTTGGAATTGAACACTAGGGGGGCATTATACACTGAGAACAGAAGACGCTAATTACTATTTCCATATAACTTTTAAAGCTGTTATGTTGCAGCAGGCTCAGCTGGCCTATAAAGAGACTGCATTTCACCTGGGGCGCCAGGTACAAACAGTTTGTCCACCAACAGCCTTCAGGAAAGGCTGGCATCTCCTGTGTGTGCTGACCCAACAGCTGCTGCAGGGGGCGCTCTTCTAAAGCTGACCATGACCTCTGACTACACTGGAGCAATCATAGGAACATAACTTCTCCCAGACGTATGCAGACTACCATAAGGCAGCAATAAAAATAAAAAAGATTTTTAATAAGTGATCAGAAAAACAGAACAGAAAATCTGATGTCTTCATCAGTTCATAATTTCATATTTTTTAAAGAAAACACAAGGGGTAGGTTGAGTGCGCTGTGCCAAGGCAGTGCACTTAAACATGCAATTCTCTATATTTTCTGTTACATATATTGAATATCATGAGGATTTTAAGATAAAACAGATGGAGAACTATTACTGTGTGAAGATACGTGAAAAAAAAAAAACCCACGGGGGAACCTCAGCCCCCGCTGAGCCTGTGAAACGCACGCCGGTGGCCGGTCTATGTGGAGGTCAGTCGCCTATCAGTGCGAGCTGCCGAGCAGTCCCCCCCTCTGTGGTGCTGGCTGTCTCGTCTTGTCCTCTCGTCCTCCACACCGCGCAGGATTTCGCATTGCACTCGTTCGGCGCATCCAGCAAGTCACGTCTCGCTGTGTGGGTCCTTTATTTGTGTGTGTGTGTGTGTGTGTGTGTGGCAGATGTCCCGGTGCGTCGTCGTCCGAGCACCGGACAAGTGACGCTCTGAGCTGCACTGTTGCTCCGCTGCCGCTTCGCCTCTCTGCAGCAAACCGGACTAGAAATGGTCCCATGCCCAACTGACCGGCAGCGTTCAGAGGTAGGTGACCACGGCTGTGTGTGTGTGTATGTGTGTGTGTGTGCATGCTTTCCCCATTTGATCAGATAAGGGCTCCCAGCACAATGTTCTCTGCGGGGAGCTCAGCACTGCGGCTTCCCGCACTACTTTTTGAATATTTCATTTTTTGCCCCAGAGGGATGTTCAGATTCGCCGTGGTGACCTTATCACGCAGCTACTGGATGACATTCATTAACGGCTTTCCCCAGTGGACTGAATGCAGGCAGTTTACCCACTCAACCCATATCTCACACTTGAGTCACTCATGCTTCCACCCTGTCATTCACTTTTAGAAGGGATTTCATAGAAGACCACTTACCATTAAAGCTATGATTGTTGAAATGGTAATGACTTCAATTTCCAACTCTTAATTGAATTATGTATGAATATTGTAAAGTCATATTCTGCAATAGAAAATGTTAGAGTTGAGGTTATATGGAACATGTTTTTTTTTTTTTGTCTCGTGGTGGGACAAAATGAAGTAACTGAAGAAATCACAACACTATAAATCAAAAGCCTTAATGGAAAAGTGGCTCATACCATTCATCACATGTGCACTATATTCAGTGCTCCTGTGGGACATGCTTATTATTGAACTATAAAAATTAAATAATTGGTAAATGACAAATGGAAGTCATCTCCACTTCTGTCACTAAGTTAATTTCCAATCAAGTGATGTTCTGCTGCTATTAAACTTTGCTAGTGTCTTGAAGTTTTAATATACCATTCTTCCCTCCTTTCCTTTGTGTCCCTCCTCCCCTCACTCCGCTGCTGGTGTCATGTTTGCCTGCCTCCCCTCACAGGTTAGACTCTCAGCCATCAGTGGGTCATACCCACAGACACATCACCCACCCTCCTCCTGGCTTGAAGAGTAACCCATCTGCCTGCGTTCATCTGAACAGCAGTGAAGACAGACAGGGAACGTACGCTGTAGTTGTTCTGCCTGTGTGTATGTGTCAGCGTTTCAGTGCCTTTAGTGTTTCCCCAAGTACTTCAGTGTGTGTGTTTGTGTGTGTGTGTGTGTGTGTGTGTGTATGCAATGATGTGTGGTTGTGTTGAGGTGGGGAGTTAAGAGGAAGACGGGGCCTATTCAAGTCAGCAAAACGCAATCAAGCACGTGAAGCTGTTTGTGTGTGTGTGTGTGTGTGTGTGTGTGTGTGCGTGCGTGCATGTGTTTGGGGCTAGTTGTTGACCAGGCTATGTGTGAGTCGCAGAGGGAGAGCCGTTCAATGCTGAGTTGAGTTGAGCACTAGAGGAAAATCTGTAAGAGGAGCAACCATGGGGCTCGGACAGTCCAGCAAAGCTCCGGTCGCTGAAGACACAGATGAGGGTGAGTTTTAAAAACATTAAAACTGTTCTTCTCTGTCTTTCTTCTTTTTGTGCTTCTGCTTTTGTGGTTCAGCTCTAGCAAAGATAAACAGGGAGAACTAAAGAAAACCTAAAATGACACAGGTTGTGAGTGGAATTCACCGCCATCGACTGTCTTATCCCATCTTTTCTGCAGCTTTCTTAATGCATTCATTTGTTATGTTACCTTAGAAGATTAAGAGCACTTACATTTAACAGTTGGATTGATGTTAAGTGGATTAGGTCTAACACCAGTCCTCTTCAGCAAGGGGAAAGAAGAACACCCTTTGATGTACAACTGACACATGTAGTTAGGTGTACAGAAGAGAAACCTCAAAGATATTCATCAAAACTCTCTTGCACCTGTTTGGTTTAATTCTAGTCTGGAATTCTTTATATTTATAATTATTGATCACCCAAGACTTGCCAGGCTCTAAAACTTTTTCAGACTGATTGCAATCAAGGTTACCAATGATAGAACTTAGTACATTGAAGAGAGAATCTCATGGTTTGAATAAATTTTCTTTTTCTTTATGTTCTAAGTGGATAATACATTGTGATGTTATTGATCTGAGTCAGTCTTTGAAATTTATTCCACTCTGGCTTCACCCCAAGGACTTCAAATAAGTCTGTGTTACATGAGTCAGTGATTTAGTCAGAAATGAAGTGGCTTTCCCAGCTTTTCTTACCTTAGATGTTGTTCTCTGTGTCCAGTATCAGATAATGTGATGCATTTATTCCATACTACTCTATGAATATCATTGGTTTTTTATAACCTTAACAATTTTGTAACGAACCAGAATTAAATTTTTCACCCAGACTTTTAGATTACTGCAGCACACTCTCTAATGATATCTGAATCTGTATTTTTCTCCTTTTCACCAGCGGCAGCTGCTATCAAAGATCAAGTCATTATTTATGGTTAACCTTGCTGCGTAGTCATCCAGTGTGCCATTCTTGAAATGTCATTCATAACAGAGCTCCTCTGAACTCCGAGTTAATGCCATAGTGTACCTCCTTTGACAGTTCTCCCTCACTGAACAGCGTGGGTGATTTCACTGTGGCAGGGGAATAATAAACACAGAGATGCATTGTTCTGAACTTAAAAAGTCCCACTCACTGGAAACAAAGTCCCCTCGCTGATCAAACTGCTATCAGCGACAGAAAGGATTCCCCTTTTGAGCAACCAAATAGGTGTCCCTTGCCTAATGTTATTGCTCCACATTGGCGCATGGGTGTTATATCCCCTCATTTCTCTATATTGTATATACTCCTAAGATACATTAGGCAGTCAGGTCCCCTGGAAGCTAGGGGGACAGAGGAGACATTATTGGAGAAAGAGACAGAAAAGTAATAGACTGAAACTTCACATACAAACACCTCTGGCCACTTTATTAGGACTTGTTAACTCAAATATCCAGTCAGCCAATCACATGGCAGCAACTCAATCCTTTTAGGCACGCAAACAGACATGCTGAAGTTCAAACCGAGCATCAGAATGTGGAAGAAACGTGATTTAAGTGCCTTTGAACGTGGCATGGTTGTTGGTGCCAGATGGGCTGGTCTGAGTATTTCAGAAATTACTGATCTGCTGGGATTTTCTTGCACAACCATCTCTGGGGTTTACAGAGAATGGTCTGAAAAAGAGAAAATATTCAGTGAGCAGGATCCCTCTGAGCAAAAATACCTTGTTGAAGGTTAGAGGAGAATGGCTGCACTGAATGCAAATAACCCCTCATTACAACCAAGGCATGCAGAAAAGTATTTCTAAATACACAACATGTGAGATAGGCTACAGCAACAGAAGACCACACCAGGTGCCACTCCTGTCAGCTAAGGACAGGAACCCGGGCTCACCAAAACTGGACAATAGAAGACTGGAAAATGTCTGGTCTGTTGAGTCTCGATTTTTTTCTGTGACATGAAAGCATGAGCCCGTCCTGCTTTGTATCAGTGGGCTAGATGTGGTGACCACAGTACACTTATCTTCTGATGGCTGCTTCCATGTCACAAAGCTCAAATCATCACAAACTCTTTTTTGCAACGAGATGATTCAGCTTTCACTTTACACTTCAGGAGCACCGCAGGTCACTGAGAGACACAGTGATGAAATGTATTGTTTGTAAATTCTACAGTGAACATTTCTAAATGCTGTTATTTTGAAAATATTCATCATTATACATTAGATTGCATTAAAAAGTGTTTTGATTCCCTATATATTACACACTTACTGCCTGTGTATATAAACATAACTGATTTACTAAGACGCAATCTGGGAATCCATCGCCTACTCTGCTGATAGCCTTTAGGGTTTAAAGACCAATGTTTTGGAGGTTCCACTGTTGCTAACGAACATCTGGTCTAAGGCTTTCTGTTCTGTCTACTTGCCAATGTTTGCAAATGCTTATTCAATTCAATTTTCAGGGCAGCTTTATTTACATAGCAACAGCTCACAGCAACATTTGCTTCAGGGCATTTTACATTGTAAGGTAAATACTCAAAAACAACAATCAGATGAGCCGCTATAAACAAGCACTAGGTGTTGGTGGGAAGGAAGAACTCCTTTTTAAAACTACGAGCCCTGACTCAGAGAGGGTCAGCCATCTGGGATGACAGCTGGAGGGTGAGGGGAAAGAAGAGAAAAACAGGAAAATAGAGATTCAAGGACAAAACATAAACTAAGGGAGCAGACAAAGACAAAATTAAAATATTCCATGAAAAGAACTAAACTGATCCATTCCATCTATCAGTTTTGTTCCGCCTGTCCAATTCAGGGGGCTGGAACCTATCCCAGCTAGAGCAAGAGGTGGGGTACACCCTGGACAGGTCACCAGTCTGTTGCAGGGCTAACACAAAAAAATAAGATTAAGCCTTTTTTAAGTTGAGCAGGGTTTGACTTGGTTAATGTTTGAATGGGAGAACTCTTGGGACTACAGGTGCTGTAAGTTAAACTTGAAGCCATACCACCCTGAGCACAAACAGTCTCTCCTCACAATAAATAAATAAAAAGCGAAATCATTGTCAGATGACAGCTTATGTTTTCTACAGTACATTTCAGGAAGCGCAGTTTGTCTTTTGCTCTCCAAACAGACTTTAATTGTATGCAGCCAAAGCCTGCTCAAACATGACTGGTCAGTGAAACTCAGACTACAAACAGAAACCAGACAGCTTCCACTTATCTGCAGTTTCTGAATATTCATATGCAGAGATTTATACAGGTTGAGCAACTGATACGAATGTGTGTGAGACTGTGTACCTAATCACAGTATTATGCACAGTTATAGCCGCATCTCAATTTGTGCCATCTTCATATACATCACCTTTACCTTTTTGTGTTTTGTTTTGTAAATACATTCAAAACAGTAGACAACTGGCGTATACTGGAGATAAATAGAAAAGTACAAAATGTTTAATCAAAAAGCAGCAATTAAAAAGCATAAAATACTATTTTAAAAATGTATTTTCTGCTCAGTGGTAAATTAGAATGAATTTACTCACTGTTTTCTGTGCTGGTTTCACTGCAGGGGCAAATGCATATTTTATGGCTTATACTCAGCCATATTAGTTGATTTACGTGGCGGTTTGTGCATGAAGGTGAACGCTGTCAAGACATGTTTATCTCCCTGGGGGAATGATGGGTATACTTCATGTGTCCCTCATGTGACACATATGCTTACCACTTTGCGCAACCAGAACACTCTAGTAAATGGATAAGTCCTGTTTACTGCTCCCCGTACTTTAGTCACATTGCAGAGGATAGACCCATGGGTTCTGTTTCAGTTGTCAGAGCAACTGTTCAAGAAAGGGATGCAATTTGAAATGTACCCAGCTTAGCTTGGACGTACTCAGACTGAGTAAGAAAGAGTAAGCAGTCATGCTGTGAGTGTGTGAGACTGTGTGAGGCTCAAACTGAACAAGCGTGATTATTTCAGTCCAAACTGATTAGCATGTGTCAGTCAAATTCAAATTGACCAGCAGATGAGTTCCCCAGTCAGATGATTTCCTCAGCTGGTTTAAGTCATGGGAAGGCTGTCAATGTGTCAATTCCACTCATGTGCAGACTGGCGATTACACGCTCTTTTGCTCAGGTGTCTATTTAATACATCACATTAAACCATTCAAATTTATGCGTGTAAAATATGAATCTTCACCTTGCTCTTCCCCACTCTTTCTGCTTCTGCCTTTATCTCTCTTGCTTACTCTCTGGTTCTGTCTGCTTCCCTTCACAATTGCAGCTGTCGCTCAGAAAAAAAAAAACAAACTATCAGCTCAGCAGAAAAAATGACCACGTCTATCTAAAGTGTGTCTTTGTGTATGCTGAGGGCATCTGTAGATCTGCGCATGCACAAAGCAGGCCTCATATGGGTCATCAGAGTAGGTTTGGTAAACATTCAATGCAGGAAGTGTGAGACGAGGATGTGCCAGATATATACGTGACTAACAGAGCATAACATTAACTGTCACATCCAATAGATCTAGTGACTTCAGGCTGAGTGTGTATATGTGGGCACAGTGTACTGCTACAAAAGAGGCAGGTAATGTTTCAGATCAGCACTGTATGTCAAAAATACAAGTGTATTTTTGGTAATGATGGTGAATGCAGTTGTTAATATATGTGCGTGTGCATCTCTCATCTGTCACACAGATGAGTGGAAAGAGTGGGCAGCAGCTGTTCCATCCTCGGGGAAACGGCAGAGAGGGAAAACCGTCTGTCCTGGTTGTCATGACAGCAAGAAACAAACAGCCCCATCCGGTTCCAGCTGACGATAAATGTTGCTGATAAATGGAAGAGAACGAGATAGGGAGTTAAGCTGTGGTGCGCCTGTCTGTCTGTCTGTGTGTGAGTGAGACATGGCATGAGTGAATGATACAAAGGTTAGGCAAATATGAAGCTGCAAAGAAGAGAGCTAAAGAAATGTTTAGGTTATTTGAAATGGCTGTCATCATATAAGACATTGCTGTGGCTGAAGGTTATTTCATTTCTCCGTCCTATATTGCCTGTGACTTCTGGTTGCCCTGGAGACCTCCATCTGCTTCAGCTTGACTGGTGTATTGTTCTAAAATGAGCTCAAAGCAAACCTCACGGTGAACCTACTGTAACTGCTGTGACACATCCCGCTTTTTTTTTTTTTTTTTTGCATTTATAATACTTCAGTGACCTAGTTTTAAAAAATACACACATGTAATTTGACTTCTTATAGGTTTGCTTCTGCCTGTAAGATGTGGTGTCAGTGCCACTGTCTGATTTTCATAGCAAATGAGTAACAATAATTAAGGTACACCTGGAAGCAGCCATCAGAAGATGGGTACACTGTGTTCATAAAGGGGTGGACATGGTCAGCAGCCCAAAATGTAGCAAGAGAATGCCCCCTACACCACTGCACCACCAGCAACAGCCTGAACCACTGATACAAGGCAGGGTGGATACATGCTTTCATGTTATATCTGTTGTTTCCTGTTCTTAGCTGACAGAAATGGCATCTGGTGTGGTCTTCTGCTGTTATAGTCCATCTGCTTCAAAGTTCAACAGGTTGATGTTGAACCTGCAGAGATGCTCTGCTGCATACCTTGGTTGTAACAAGTGGTTATTGGAGTTATTGTTGCCTTTCTATCCACTTGAAGCAGTCTGGCAGTTTTCCTCTGACCTCTGACATTAAAAAGGCATTATTGCCTGGAGAATTTCTGCCCCCTGGATATTTTCTCTTTTTTGGACCATTTTCTGTAAAGCCTAGAGATGACTGTGGGGGAAAATCCCAGTACATAAGCAGTTTCAAAATACTCAGACCAGCCCATCTGGCATAGAAAACCATGCTACGCTCAAAGTCACTTAAATAATTTTTCTTCTCCATTCTGATGCTTATTTTGAATTTCAGCAGATCTACTATCCGTAAGAATCACCAGGGACCCCACATATTACAACATTATTTAACTTACGATATAATTTTATTGAGATTTTAAAAATTTTGTGGTATTATGAGTATTGTAAGAACATATATTACAATACATTCTGATGTCCCCTTTATCTAATAAGATAAAGCTCTCAGTCTGTTCGTTTCACTTAATTTTTATTGCTGCAAAAGCAGACTGTCAAGCACACAGACTGACCAAAATTGCCAGGACCACTATACTGCTACATGTATTTTGAGCAGTACAACATGTACAATAAAAGTTATACAGCTCTCTCAGCAACTAAAGAATTTGAAATCCATCTCACCATATCCCTCACATCCTTTGCCCTCACACCAACCTTTTTCATGTGCTCTTTCACTACATCCATAAACCTTCTCTGTGGTCTTCCTCTTCTCCTGCCTGGCAGCTCCATCTTTAACATCCTCTGTCCAGTGCATTCACTATCCCTCCTCTAAACATGTCCAAACCATCTCAGTCTTGCCTCTCTGACTTTGTCTCCAAACTTCTCCACCTGAGCTGTCCCTCTGATGTATTCATTTCTAATCCTGTCCAACATGGTCACTCCCAGAAAATCTAAACATCTTCAGCTATGCCACCTCCAGCCCTGCCTCCTGTCTTTTTGTCAGTACTACCACCACCAAACCATACATCACGGCAGGCCTCGCTATTGTGTATGGTTTGGAGATGGTGGCACAGCAATAGTATTTATTTTAACAAAAAAGTTACTTTTCTCTTCTTGCTCCCCCCCACAGTTAATTTCGACCATTTCCAGATCTTGAGGGCAATAGGAAAAGGGAGTTTTGGAAAGGTAAGACCATGTTATGTTTTCTTTTCACACAGGCTAGGATGGCATATAAAAGATACACCCATATTACTCAAAGATCGGCTGAAAACAATGGAAACAAAGTCTTATACACCAAAGAACAACATGATACGCAGATAAGAACAATGTGACGTAGAGCTATATGTAAAATGTACCTTCAGCTGCTCCCTTGTATTCACTCCAGGGGGTTGCCACAGCAGATTAATCTGCATTGGTAATTTGGCAGAGATTTTTTTCTTAATACACCAGTCCATGGTGACAGGGGCTTTTGTCCCCACCTGGAATCAAACCAGAGACCTTTTACTTGTAAGGCAGATGTGTAAACCACTACACTATGGGGACACTGGTAAAGGGCTATATATAGAACACTAAAAAAATTAAGTTAAACTGGTCCCAACAAAGAAAATATCTGTGATTCACTACCACAGTATGGAACAGTGACAGTCACACATTCCCAGAGGGCATTAGTGTTGCTTCGGAGCCTGACTAACTGGTAATTTCATGGAGAAAAAATACAACAAATATACAGCACAATTTAGCAATAAAATGAATTTATAAAAAAAAAAAAGATCGGCCATAAAAGACAGCGACAAAAACCGTTAACAAATATAAAACACCTATGTCCGACATGACAGAATACATGCAAGGATCTCAGGTTGTTCATAAGCTACACATCATCCTTGGGCTGCAGCTACTGATTAGTGTCATGGCTTTTTAATTTGCTAATTTTCCACATTATTCACTGTGAAATATGTCCATCTCAATTTTCTAAAGCCAAGGTGGATATTTTTTTTTAACAATATTTTATTCAGTTAAGCCACATTATTTGATAATGTCTGTGCAAAACAGAAGTTGAAATGAAACGAAATGTGGTGTTTTCCTTGAAAAATGAAATAATCAATTTTTAATTCGGCCTCCAGTAATTTTTTAAGTGAAACAACCACTTGTTTGACTTTCGCATCATTTAATTTCCTAGCTGAGTCCTTTATAAACACAGAGCACTGCATGTTGTTACACATAAAACCACATCCACTCTCTATCCATATGTTATCCTGTACAGCCTAGTAAAGCTTTAAGCTTTGATTTGCTTTAGAACAACCAGCAGCGTAAGATGTACAGCGCAGAGTAATTCAAATCAGCACCTACAGTACATGTAAGCACATGTGCAGATGCATGAACACTTATTTGCACAAGCATACGTACAAGACAGACCCACACAGCATAGACACTCTGTCCAACAACAGATAAGCAGTCTAATCACAGTAGATGGCAAGCTGTTCAATAGGAGGAGTGATGTGATCAGGGTTTGGCTGATTAACTGTGCCAGCTGGTCCACAGATCACTCTCTTAACAGCAGTCACTGACTTATTGACGCTTGTAGCTCAGGCAAGCATGACTACAAAAAGGTATGTTTTTACAGCTCTGCATATTAATAAATATGCATCTGTCTACCCTTTGACACACTGTCAAAGAGAATAATCCTATACCGCATGTATGAATTTGATATATACCCACAACAACAACTACTCATATTGCACCAGGTGTTATGTTCTGCTTTTGCCGGATCACATCAGTAATGCAATTTATTCTGAAAAAACTGACTGCATTCCCTCCTGTCATGCACTAGCAATTCTAATGAATGCTAACTTGATGTTTCCCATCTCTAAAATGTAAAATATGCTGGTGTGAAAAGTTAAACATCTTAAGAGGGGATTAAATTCTTGATCACAGGATTAAAGAGAAATCATCAAAAACGTCATCCCAGCATTTTTAGGTGGAGCATATTTCTGATTATTGCAGCTATGTTATAAATGGTCAGTCTTTTAATTTTTCATGTGCAAAAAAGCTTGAGATAAATCTGTATGAATGATTGAATGATAAACCAGTAATTTTCCTAATCAGTGCGTTTCTAAAATAAACAGGGGGTAGAGCAATAATAAAAAAAATAAGAAGCAAATAATCAACCAGGACACTGTGAGGTCTTAACCCAGGGGGCCTCGAATTACAGCCACATGCAACTTTTTTGCCCATCTCCACGGGCTCCCTGTGGCTTTGACAAATAAACTAAATAAATATGAAAATTATCATCTCAATTTTGCTGAACCCTAACTGTGATAGCTAGCATGAATGTTTTCACATAAATGACTAGTCCTGAGTCCCCCATAGCTATAGATACCAAAAACTGAGAACATAAGTCACGGAGGAAGGCAGAGGACTCAGCAGTACGTGGATAAATATGTTTGCTTTCAATGCCTACGTTCATCTCATTTGTGTGCTTAATCTGCTGCTGGACTTTCAAAACAGTCAAAATAAAATTTAAACATTTTTGTTTAATGTTACTATAATTAAAACTATGAACTATTTAAAAAATAATGCATTAACAAAATATGCTCTTTTCAGTTTGATGCATTTGCATAAAAATAGGTGGGACTTCAAGCAATCTGCAGAGTGTTGCACCTGCTCTGTTTCAAAGTAGGCCTAAAACTTCTAATAAATATATTTTCCTCCACATCACAATTGTACAATTTTGTTGTATAAAAGTGAACACTTTTTGTTATTATAGTTCTAAAATTCTATAAATCCAACTAGAACTTGGTTAGTTGTGATCAAAATGTAACGTTAAAGTAGTAAAAATAAACAGCCCACTGTGGAATAGTTGCACGTGGTAAAAGATTTTAATTACACCTCTTTGTATTGATAGACCCATTTATACTTACATATAAATAAGATGTTATAACATTAAATAAGAGAAGATATATTTTATTTCACGTTGGGAAATTCTTTTGTGACAGCAGTTTAAAAAATAACAACAACATACAAATAGCTTAAATAAATAGGCATTATAAGGCTCAGATATGTCTTGCGGCTCTGTACACTATTTTATGTCTAGAACTGCTTAAAAACAGCTCTTCTGTTAGTAAAGCTGACCAATCCCTGTCTTAACCAATGCTTGTGTTCACCAATACAACAGTATATAAGTTTGTGTAAAAGTGGTTGCAGTGTTTATCACAATGTTTTCATGTTTTTTATCATGTTGACAGGGAGGATTTCATTTTGTAAGGATGATATCTGAGCTGACAAAGAAACAAATACATCATTTTGTAACCCTCTAAGTTGCTTAGGCATCACACAGCAATGTGAAATTTATCTTATTGTTTCTCAAACAACAATATGTTTTATTAAAAGAGAAGTGGCTTATGGAAAAAGACATGTAAAACAACACATAACACATGTAGCACACAATTTATTGAAAATGTTATCTTAATAACAGAAATCAGTTTGGTCAATTGTGCAGTTGTGATTGTGTAAAATCTGCAATGTCAAAAGTTAGAACTGGTGCTCCTCAGGGTTCAATTTTGGGTCCCCTACTCTTTATCATCTTCCTTCAGCTGCTCCTGTTAAGGGTCACTACAGTGGATCATCTTCTCTCACACAAACCCTCTGCATGTCCTCCTTCACAACATCCATGAACCTTTTCTATGGTCTTCCCCTTCTCCTCCTGCCTGGCAGCTTCATCTTTAATATCCTTTGTCCAATATGTCGACTATCCCTCCTCTGAACATGTCCAGACCATCTCAGCTTTGCATCTCTAACTTTGTCTCCAAACTTCTCAACCTGAGCTGTTCGTCTGATATACTCATTTCTAATCATGTCCATCCTGGTCACTCCCAGCAAAAATCTCAACATCTTCCATTTAGCCATTTCCAGCTCTGCTTCCTGTCTTTTCATCAGTGCCACTGTTTCCAAACCGTACGTCATAGCAGGCCTCACTACAGTCTTGTAAACCTTCCCTTTTACTCTTGCTGCTATCCTTCTGTCACAAAGCACCCCTGAAACACATCTCCACCCACCTTCACTTTTGGGTCCCCTGCTCTTTATAATCTATATGGCATTAATATAGAATGCAGATCAATTTTAATGCTACCACCTATGCTGATGACATTACCTTATGCAGTTCACTAAATGCTACTGATGTGCATGCGAGAAATAACGTAATCAATAGAGAGTTACAGATGATGAGTGACTGATTGTAAACAAATAATCTTTTCCTGTTAATAAGACCAAATGTATTCTGTTTCACAGTCCCCATAGACAAGTTGATCAACTGGATTTGAAAATTAAAATTAATTCAGTAATTTCTTGACTAATGCACATTAAAATATTAAAATACATTCTCTCTTTGAATGATCTTAGAAATATCTGTAACTCTCTGATATTGTTACACCTTAACCTTGCAATATTATTGTGGAGCTGAATATGCCCAAGCCTTATTAAACTACAAATAAAGCCACCTAGGGTTTTCTGTAAAAATGCCCATACAGATCCATTAAGCTCAGTATGCTCAAAATTCAGGATATTCTTACTTTGCATGTGATAAAATTATATTACAAACACAAAAAGAACCTCCTGTCTCATTATTTTGCTTCTCTGACTATCATACAGAAATATGATTTTTATAATTACAACATTAGCAGCCAAAACAGCTTGCATATTCAGAGAAAGCCAGAGAAATCATCAAAGTATGTGAGGCATTATATCACCCTACTACTAATTAAGACGCTGAGTATAATCATTGATAAAATAAGTACCCATAGTATTCATGGCTCCTCATCTACATCAAGAAGTTTTTTTTAGCGAACAAGTATGAGATATTTGAATTGTTATGTTTTAGTGATTAAAACATTTTTGACAGAAACTTGATTTTTTTCCTTTTTCTGATGGGAAATTAGCTTTCCGTTTTTGGTATGTTTCTAATAGGATATGATGTGTACAGGTGGAGCTCTATATCTACCTTACAACCTTTTAGTACTTGCTTTTGCATTATTCATACTTAGTCAAAAACCAGACTATTAAGCTCAATGGGTGGCTTCTGTGTTAGCAGCCTTAAAAAGGCCTTAATGGTAGTCTAACTGACTATAGATTTCAGTTTTCTTACACGGGTTAGCAATTTTTTAATCAAGTTTTTGCATATTGATTTGTGTCTGTGTTCAAAAGAAGTATTTTGGGTCTTGTCACAAGGTCTGCATTGTGCAGAAGAAAGACACCAAGAAGATGTATGCCATGAAGTACATGAACAAGCTAAAATGTGTGGAACGGAATGAAGTGAGGAATGTCCTGAAAGAGCTGCAGATCATGCAGAACCTTGAACATCCCTTCCTGGTCAACTTCTGGTAAGCACCCATGCTTTAAGAAGTTTTTGGATGTGTGCTTGCAGTGACTGTGAATGAGCAATTTTCCAAGGGTCATTTCTCTCAGAGAGTTCAGAGACAGAAGTGTTTCTACTTTTTGAATTCAGACTTAGATTGTATCCAATATAAGGCTGAGTGACTTTGGCAGAATACTCCACAATTCATTAAATATGTACACAAAAGGCTGCTGTGAAATTATGAATGCTTTCCACTTCAGCAGATGCTCTGAAAGGCTTGTGTTTCACACTGACTATTCCAGTCAACCTTTCATTGGTTTTGCAGTGCACGCTTTCTCGTCCATTTTTTCGTATAGGGTGATTGGATCTCTATCAAATCAGGAAATGCAAAGACACAACGAAGGAGCAACACCAAATTTTAAAAATCCCTTTCACACAGTCTCAGAATTAGTCTGCAGATTCATCCAGAAAGGTGTTGACCACTGAAGAACACTCAGGAACCTTCATACATGTCAGCACACCCTTTGAAGTCGCTAAGAGAAAAATGTAGTTTGCTTATACGGGCAAAACTCTCCTCTCTTTGCAGCTTCTGGGTTGAGGAGTTCTTTACTCAACACTGTATAAGCTCATTCAAACTGGGAGTGCTAATCTAAGATGACTCATCAGGTACTTTTAAGCAATCATTCATCATAATTTGAAAGCACCAGGAATCGTACTTAAGATGCCTGATAAGTATAGCTTGTTAAGTTTTCATCTGAAAGGCATCATTAATTCTTGATAAGCACTCCTACTCTGCAACATTTGAAAGGAAGCCACCCTTGCTTGGTTTTCTGTTAAACAAGGAAGCAGAGAGGATGTCTGTCCAAAGAGGAAAACAACCACAGACCATGCAATCCTCTTTTTAAATATTAAAGCTAGTTATTTATTCATTTCTGTTATAATATAAATGAGTTTTATGATAATTCTGTTATTCTTGGATTTTGAGGTAATTTTTCAGGTCAGGTGTCAAAAAAAGTGAAAATGTGAACACTTAAATGAGGTATCAGGAATTTTTTCTCTCCTTTTTGTCCATTGTTTCTCTTTTCATCTACTATCTAAACTACTTTGGCAGTGTCAGTAGCAATCTTTTTAATTACCAATGTAATGGAAACAAAACAAGATATTTCTTTGGTACTCTTCTCTTTTCCCTCACCCCCCAACTGGTTGAGGCAGATGGCTGCCACTCCCTGAGCCTGGTTCTGCTGGAGGTCTCTTTCTGTTAAAAGGGAGTTCTTCCTTCCCACAGTCGCCAAGTGCTTGCTCATAGGGGCTCATCCGATTGTTTGGGTTTTCTCTCTAACACTGTAGGGTCTTTACCTTACAGTGTAAAGTGCCTTGAGATGACTTTTGTTGTGAACTGACACTATATAAATTAAATTCAGTTGAACTGAATTGAATTGAACGGAATGAATGACAAGTTATTTAAGACAAAGACAAGAAAGCACAGAGAAAAAGAAAGTCCACAGACTGAAGGGAGAGAAGTGCAACAACAGAGTGCAGTGCAGTCTGTACAGTGCACAGACTCATCAGACAAACAATACCAGTCTTTGCTTTCTTGCGTGATTGTATGCTGTGTTGGACAAAAAAATTGGAAGTTAATGCTGTTGGCAGCGTAAGCCCCCCTGAGTGGGGGTGATATCCTCTAGAGATGTGCTTGGGTCAGCGCTATGCCCACTCACTTTCTCCCTCTCTCTCCCTCTCTCTCTCTCGCTATCTCTCTCTTGCTATGTTGAGTTGGCATAAGTTATGATTGTCCTGAGGTAAGCGCTCAAGGTCAGAGACAGGGAGAGATTACCTGCAAGCATATGAACTGCACTGAGCCAGTTAGATGCAGAAAGCTGCCTCCTGGCTGTCCTCTGTTTTTCCTCTTCTGTCCTCTTTTCAGTTACCTCATACTCATCTTATCTCACCTCTTTATTTTACCTCTCCTATTTCACTCCCTCACCAGCTGCTTTACTTCCTTTTTGCGCCTCTGCACTTGCTGCCGTTGCACTTGCTGTTGGGCATTACCTCAGATGTCTGGACACTGTGCTGCCAAACAACAAGGCATTTGAAAGACAGGAGCAAAAACAAAGCTATTTAATTTCCATCCATGAAATCTATTAGGAGAGTACTGATTTTGAATATCTTAACCTTTGTTATGACTAACTTATTGATGTCTCACCACTAATAGAGCACCAGTTGTGCATAATTGTTGTGCAAGTCATACTTTGAAAGGGGAGGCCGTACTGGCACTACTGCTCTGACACAAAGGCAAGAGGTACATTCACAATAGAGACATGGAGATTCAGATTCAGCAAGAGTCAGCTTTTAGTCTTGCTGCCTCTGTAACTGTGGATTTTGCCAATGATTTGTCTGCGGATGGAGGAAATGTCAAAGAGGGAGAACTCTTTGAGACTACCTGTTTGTTGCTTTGTGTAATGGAAGTGTTGTTGCATACGTTCTGTGCAAGTCATACTAGCTTCAAGCAGAAGAAATCAGTCATGCTGTAATATTTATCCACACTGCAAAATGTAATGTGGTACTGTAAGATGTTAGTATTCCAAAAACATTTATGGGAACGGGTCATTCTAAAATGCTTACTGAAATCAAGCATGGTACTTTAATAGGATCTCAGCTTTGCAAAAAGTTAATTCAGGAAATTTCTTCTCTGCCAGATATTCCCTGATCAACTGTAAGTCGTATGATTGCAGAGTGAAAGTGTTTAGGAACCACAGCTAAGTAGTTGAGATAGCAGATCACACATTCTGATGTGCAGATCTGGGTTTGGCAAATGCCAGGAGAACATTACTTGCCTGACTGCATTGTGCCAAAAGTAAACTTTAGTGGAAGAGGGACAATGCTATGGGGTTAATTTTTCTTCAGTTGGCCTGAGCCCCTTAGTTCCAATTAATGGAAATCTTAATGCTTCAGCTTACCACAACATTGTGGACACTTCTATGCTTCCCTTTTCCCTTTCACCATGACTGTGACCCGGTGCACAAAGCAAGGTCCATAAGGCATGGTTGAATGAGTTTGGTGTGGAAGACCTTCACTGCTCCACATCGAACAGCTTTGGGATGAACTACAGCAGAGATGTCTTAAAATTGCCTGGTGGTGTAATGTGTAGGTGACCCAATACATCTGTCCAGTAGAGATACTGTTAATATTAGGCAGACAACCAGTTCAAGGCAGTAAATGCTCAAAGTCAAAATAAGAAATTGTAGACTGTTTTTATTATTATTTGTGACCTCTTTGATTTCTAACCCCTGGCACTCATGCCTTTATGATGTAACATGCCATTTAAAACTGTAACTGTCAGGTAAAGAAAGAAGCACATTAGCAAAAGTCTTAGACGTTGTTAAGTAAGAGCTTCATTTGCTTCAGGGAGTCCCTCTTTTGCATTATGTAATCTTAGTAATGCACTACATTTCTATGCAGAGACAGGCATCATTCGTCATGTTCCATTCACGTGCAATTTTGTCCTCAGAAGCCATAAAAAGTAAAAACCCTTACAGGAGTATTCGTCTAAGAATCCTTATGTAAAAGGTAAACCAGACACATTGTATTCTTCTGGCACTACAGTCTGCTTAGGAGTAGGCTACACTTTAAAAGATTGGTGTAACCAAAAAAAAAAGCTTGATTCCAGAGTCAAATATCATGAGTACTGTAATAAGTATGAAGGTCTTCTTGTACTTAAGGTACAAACAGTATCCTGATGTATCTGTGAAATGTGCGTGTCAAATCCTCAATTTACTTCTAACACTGCAGGCATTGCTAAATGCTTGAAGGAAACATGTCGGCATGTCAGGTATTTGGTCCTTGGTCAAGGTGACCTGAATAAGAAAATATGATAATCTAATAATGTTACTGCTTCTTGGAAGAAGCAAGCACATAGGTAAAAAAACAAAACAAAAACCTACTGAATTAGAAGCAAAAGGTGGTTGATGAATTAAATGTGCTACTTCGCTACATGAACAGAATACTTGAATCTCCCTGTGCTTGTTATGTTTAAGTGTACTGGTTTATATGTGAGGGCAAGAATTTGCCATGTGCTTTTTAAGGGGCAGCATTAGACACAGACTGATGGAAGCTGTCAGTCATAGGGAGGTGTTGGAGATTGGGTGGGAGGAAGGTTGGAGGGCTGTCGGCATCGATCCAGTGTGTCACAGTCTGAGCGGTTGACTGGCTGTGCCCATTTCAGCAAGGTGTGATGGTCAGATTAGGTGGAGTGCGTGTGTGGAGTGTGTATGTCTAATCACTATAATTGCAACACTTTGCGGTGAACAACAAAGTCCTGATTAGGCATTTTATCACTGAGATTCACTGATGTGGTTGTTGTGCGGTGGGCATTCAATAGATAAATGTTAATGAGCAAAAAATCTTTCAACAGTTAAGAGAAAGTTTTTAGTTCATTAACTTCACAAAAGGTGTATGGAAGATGGATTACTGCGAAGAAGAAAAGTCCATCTTAAGTAGTCCAATATTACATTTAGTATATCATGTACATGTGAGGCAAGATGACTATGACTATTGGCAACAATATTTTGCTACTATAATATACGTAAAACAACATATGTTCAGTAATATATTCCATAACACACAGAAATTCAATTTGGTTTTATTTGTATAGCTCCAATTCAACACAAAAGTCATCTAAGAAACTAAAATGTCTTTTGGGAACTGCAGCACATTCAGTATTATTGCATTAACTGTGTAACCTTACATTTCATAACAGTTACCTTTGGCAGAGGGAAGAGGGAGTCTTTTTGTAAGGACACGTTACCATTAGCTTGTGAGCCCCTGTGGTTTCTTCCATTACTGAAGTGGCCTGGGGTGTCTATGCCTCTAAAAGCTCCATAGCAAATGCTCTCCCATCAGACTGACTGCCTGGAAGCCACCAAGAGGTCACATTGAAAATGCATGTATGGTAGAGCACAGACAGATGGGGAAAGAAAGAGTAAGATGGAGGTGGCAGAGGGACAAGACAAGCTGAGGGAATGGACCAGGGTTGATGCCAGGACGGCTAATGACTTTTTTACAATTTCAACATAATGTGCAGGTACAAACCTGCAGCCTGATGGTTGTTGAGCCCAAACTGCTTGTTGAGCCATTTAACAGCTTCAGCTGCTTATGGATGCTTGTGCTTTCTACAGGTGCAAAAACAAATGGAGACAATGCTCCGTTAGTGGTTGGCTAAATATTTTCCATTTTGTTTTCATCTTTATACAGTTATGTTTTTATATTATCCATTAGTCACAAGGGTCATGAAAGTCTCTTTTTCCAGCCACTATTAATTTAACGCACGTATATTTTATGGACAAAAGTTTTGAGCCACCTGCACATACACCTATAGCAGCTTTTGTGACATTGCAATCTAAATCCCCTTTTTCAGCTATAAGAGCTATAACAGATTCCACTCTTCTGGAAAGGATTTCATCAAGATTTTGGAGTATGTCTGTGGGAATTTTTTTCCCGTTCATCCAGAACAGCACTAGTGAGATGAGCCAGTGAGAAGGCCTGACTCGCAGTCTCTGTTCCAGTTCATCCCAGAGGTGTTGAACAGGGCTGAGATCAGGGCTCTGTGCAAGCCAGTGAAGGTCTTCCACAACAGTCATCAAACCATGCCCTTATGAAACTTGCTTTGTGCACTGGAGTACAGTCATGTTAAACTGTAAAGGGCCTTTCCCAAACTGTTCCCACAAAATTGTAAGCATATAATTGTCCAAAATGTCTTGGTAAGCTGAAGTGTGAAGGGAAATCTTAATACTTCAGCTTACCAAGACATTTTGGACAATTATATTTTGGACAATTACAGTTACAGTTGTTACAGTTACAGTTACAATTACAGTTGTTACAGTTGGAACAGCGTAGTCAGGCAGGTAACGTTTCGCCATTAGCCAAGCCCGACTCGTCCATCAGACTGCTGTATAGAGAAGTCAGATTTGTCAAGCCACAGAACAAATTTCTTCTGCTCCAGAGTCTAGTGGCACCATACCTTACACCACTCCATTTGATGCTGGGAATTGTGGTTGATGATGTAAGGCTTGCTTAGCTGCAGGGACATGGAAACGGCCATGGAAGCTCCTGGCAGACAATTTTTGTGCTGATGGTAATGCTAGAGGAAGTTCAATACTGTGCAGTTGCTGAGTCAGCAGAGTATTGGCAACTTTTACGCACTATGTACCTTTGTATCTCTCTCTGCAACTTCACATGGTCTGCCACTTCGTGGTGAGTTGTTGTGGTTCCTACATGATTCACCTTGAAAAATAACAGTTGATCTTTGAATACCTAGGAGGGAAGACATTTCATGGACTAACTTTTAACAGCAGTGACATCCTGTTACAGTACTTGAATTACTTGAATTCAGTGAGCTCTTTGGAACGACCCATTCTTTTTTTGAAAAGGCAGACTGCATTACTAGGTGCTTGATTTTATAAACCTGTGGCAATAGGACTTAAACACCTGAATTCAATGACTAAGAGGTCCATGTAGGTATATTATAAAAACTGTCAGAAAATTTGTGTTTAATGAAAAATCTCACAAACTACTACAGCTACAGTGACAGTGCTATCTTTCTCAGTCACATCTTTTTAAAGGCATTTTATTTAGTAGGTGGGCACTCTAGGATTGTTTTATTTTATTCTTTCAATACATAATGATGAATGCATGTGCACACATTCACTATGAAAAATCCTCAATGGTAACTTGAGGAGCTTCTGTGACCTGAAGCTTACCTGTGGCAAACAACATAATCAGTGCCATTTCTAATTCATTTTGACAGCAGTGGCAGCAGGTCACTAAGACTTCATTCATATTCAGCTGCCTTCTAAGTAGCAGCTCACCATGGTCAGAGAGCAAAAGGAAGAGCAGCCTCGCTTTTAAAGAAACAGTGCTTTTAGACTTAGTAGACCAACTTGCAGATAAAGTAGCATGCAGATATTGCTGAAATAGCAGACTGAAAAGGTTCTTTAGTACTAAGTCAGCCAACTCCAGAGGGATGTTATTTATTATCCACTCCTATGAAATACCTAATACACTGTAATTGCAGCACAAAAAGTGGAACCACATGCACTTACACAGATTACATATAAGTCCACTTACTGTCTTGTGTCTTTGTCGTGTGAAATACTTTGGCAAGTCAGTCACTCTTGTTTTCTTGGAGGACAAAACAATTCCCCCCAACAATAATGGCTAAGCCCTTTCAGTTTTTACCACCTTGGCTCTTTGATGGAAATCCTAGAGGGACGGGAAAACACGGAAACCTCAGCCAAGCATGAGAGTTGGTTTTCTACTCCATTAAACTGGTTTCACAGAGGACTCAAGTGTGATATCGATTGCCTATGATGGCCTTGCTGTCCCGCAACCATCTCAAAAAAGTTGTGAATTCGTCCATTATTTTATTTTGTTCACAAAATAATTTATTGCATTTCCACAGTAATATCTATTTTGGATTATCCTGCCATTAGATTATTTGGCATTTACGTCTTAGTGATGCCCAATAATTGCGTTTATTTTTAATTGAATTAGATTTTATTTATATAGTGCCAAATTACAACAAAAGTCACCTCAAGGCAGTTTACTGTAAGGTAAAGACCACACAATATAAGAGAAAAACAATCATATGATCTCCTACGAGCAGCTCTTGGACACAGTGGGAAGGAAAAACTCCCTTTTAACAGGAAGAGACCTCCGGCGGAACCAGGCCCAGGGAGGGGCAGCCATCTGCTTCGACTGGTTGGGAGATGAGGGAAAGAAGAGAAAAAAGGAGAACGGGGTGGGATGAAAAGAGGTGGGTGGAGAAAAAATGCTTAGTGCATCGTGGGAAGTCCCCCAGCAGCCTAAGCATTTCACAGCATAATTGAGGGACGGTTCAGGGTCACTTGATGCAGCCCTAACTATAAGCTTTTCAGAAAGAAAAGTTTTATGCCTATTTTCAAATGTAGAGAGTACATTTGTCTATAAAAAATATATCTTTGGTTGCGCCCTTGTATTCTCTCCAAGGGGTCACCACAGCATATTAATCTGCATTGGTAATTTGACAAAGGTGGATGTCCTTCCTGCAATCCTCCATAGTGAGAGGGGCTTGTGTCCCCACCTGGATTTGAACCAGGGACCTTTTGCTTGTACAGTGAATATGTAAACCACTACACTTCAGGGACATTAGAGAGTGCGTTTGTCTCCAGAATACAAAATGGGAGCTGGTTCCAGAGCAGAGGGGCCTGATAGCTGAAGGCTCTGCCTCTCATTCTACTTTTAAGACTTCAGGAAAAACAAGTAGGCCTCCACTCTGAGAATCAAGTGCTCTTTTGGGAAAATAATGGTACAATGATGTCTTTAAGAATGGCTGGTACCTAATTATTCAAGAGTTTTTATGTGAGGAGAAGACACTTAAATTCAATTCTTGATTTAACAGGGAGATGAAGAGAAGCCGTATAGAGGAAATATGTTATCTCTTTTAGTCCTTGTTAGTACTATTGCTGCAGCATTTTGGATAAACTAAAATCATTTTAGGTAGCTTTTCAAACAGGTAGATGGTAGTGAATTACAATAGCCAAGCCTAGAAGTAATAAATACATGAATTAGCCAGTGTCAGTTCATTAAAATATGTCCATATCAGCATTGCTCGCTGTCCTTTGGATTTGTCCATGATATCTCTAGTAAAGAGGATATAAAATAATTACATTGTAATAACTAAACAATTGAAGACAAACAAATTTAATCCAAATCTAGAGATCATTTTCATCTGCCAGTGATGAGGATTATAGTAACTGACCTCAGTACATCTCATATACATTATATCCTGAATTCAATAAAGACACTGCTCCTTTCCTGAAAGAAGCCACCCTTTCTCCTGTTTTGTGGGCAAGAAAAAGAGCAGTTAATGTCCTGTTCACGTCTCCTAAATGCCTGTGACAGCATCTCCTTGTATTTTTTACCTCCTTAACGCTGCTGGGTTAGAGGTATTTACACGCTGTGTTTGTGTGTGTGTGTGGGGGGGGGGAGAGAGACATTGAGGTAGCCTGAATGAGAGAGAAAGGCTGAGTGAAACAGGCCAGAAGCAAGAGACAGAAAGAGAGAGAATGAGAGGCAAAGACAGCTAATCAAACGATTAGTACACAGACTGAAATAGAGTCTATCCAGCAAACTCAAAATGCTGTCTGGCTCACACTTTTAAACCACGAAAAGGCTTATTTTTCTCATCTTGGTTTACAGTTCTCAGCAAGCCTCGCTTTTAACTCTGGTTATCAGATTTTCATTCATCAATATTTTACACATTAAACTTTGCATTTCAAAAAAAAAAATCATGTTTTTTCTTGCTGTTGAAACTGCAAAAACTTTTTTTCCCCTGTGACCATGTTTTTACCCTTCATAGTACTTTCTCTAATGACTGTACAAGCATTTTACATGAAAACCTGATGACAGCAAAGCACCTAGACTCATATCAAAATGTGTGGTTGATTACTCCTTCACATATGCTCATAAACAGAACTAGAGTAAGGTAATTAACTAGAATGTTTTGACCGTCTATGAACACAGTCAGAGCTGTGCCAGCCTTAAAAAACTACAAATCCTGCATCAAAGTGAGGCATTGCAGAGACTGTGATGTTAATATGATGCGGGTTTGATGTGTGCTTCTTCTTTCTGTGCCAGACTCAAGTGTCATATCTTTTTCCAGCTCGCTCTCCCTTTCTCTCATCTTTAGGCACACACACACAAGCGTGCACACTAAACCACTCTGTCACTTCAGTTACATCCACCTTACAGCAGCTGAAAGTTTTTTTTTCAGATAAAAATCTCTGTAGACTCCCCCAGGCAGATCCTCTCTTTTCACAATACAACATTTTTAAGTAATTTGTTCCTGCTCTTCTTAAGCCTGTACCTTTAATTTTTCCTTAAAAATGCAGCATCAATAAGAGTTAAAAATTTTGCGTTTTGAACTGAAATATGCAAGATTTTCCTTAGAGCTCAGTGCACTACAGCTTGAGAAAACGTAAGCAAAGGAAAGCATTATTTATATATAATTTCATTTTCAAGTTCAAATAAATAAAAAAGTAAAACTGAATTTAATCAGAGTTCTCACACAGATATAACAAAAGGACTTGGTCTCAAAACAATGACTAAGTATGGGCTCATGTACAAGTTGGACAAGACGTCTTAAACAGTTAATGACTGACAGACATAGTGACAAAGATGTTGGGCCTCTTAGTCATTAAATTCAGATTTTTTTATTCAGTCCTGTTGCCACATACGTATAATATCAATCACCTAGCCATCCGGTTTGCCTTTACAAACAAGATTCATTTAGGAACCACAGCAACTCAGCCACAAAGTGGCAGACCATGCCATAGTGTGTAGAAGTTGCCACTACTCCGCTGACTCAATGATTGCAGAGTTCTAAACCTCCTCTGGCATTAACACCAGCACAACAACTGTGCACCATGAGCTAGATAGTATAGATTTTCATGGCAAACCTTAAATAAACATGCACAATGCCAAGGAGCAGAGTGGTGAAAGGCACGCCACCATTGGACTCTGGAGCACTGAGTTCTGTTGAATGAAGAAAATACATTTCACTATATGTCAGTCTGATGAATGAATCTGGGTTTGGTGAATTGCAGGATAACATGATCTGTCTGACAGCACTGTGCCAACTTGAAAGTTTGGGGTAGGATGGATAATGCTGTGGGGTTGTTTTTCTGGGGCTGGCTTGAGCCCCTGTGTTCCAGTAAGGAGAAATCCTTACGCTTCAGCTTACCGAGACATTTTGTTGACAATGCTTTCAACTTTGTGGGAACAGTTCAGAGAAGGTCCTTTTCTCTTCCACCAGTACTGTGACCCAGTGCACAAAGGAAAGTCTATAAAGCCATGATTGGATGAGTTTGATGTGGAAGAACTTGATTGACCCACAAAGAGTCCTAACCTCAACCCCATCAAACACCTTTGGGATGAACTGGAACAACATCAGTGTCTGACCTCACAAATGCTCTTCTGGATGAATGGCCAAAGTTCCCACAGACACATTCCCAAATCTTGTAGAAATCATTCCTAGCTCCTTTGCAGCTGTTGTAGCTGCAGCTGTTGTAGCTGCAAAGGAGAAACCAACTCCATAATAATGCCTATGGATTTAGGATGGTATTTGATAAAAGCTCCTATAGGTGTAATTAAATAATACCTAATACGTACTGTAATTAATTCTCTTGTCCATATAGTTTATTTCTTAATCCTGTTTCTGCCCAATATGATTTTTTCTGTTTTTGTAGAAAGCCTTCCCAGAAGGATGGGTGCTGTTATACTGTAGGTTCAAATGGGATAGTAACTATGTTAATGCCTGTTATGGCTTTAGAATGGGATGTCATAAAATACCAGTAGGTGTAATGTGTAGTTGGGCCAGTAGTTTTATATAGCTAGCTAGCTAGCTAGATAGATAGATAGAGCATCCTCAGGATAACCAAAAGATTAACCCCTTTTATTCAAATGCTTTTCCTAATTTGTCCTGACCCTGAAATTTACCTTTAAAATGCATCATATTTAAAGATCCACCTTAATTTCATGGATTTCATATAGTTAATGACATGTTAAATTAATGTTAT
Organism: Etroplus canarensis; assembly: GCA_015106775.1. Lineage (NCBI taxonomy): Eukaryota > Metazoa > Chordata > Actinopteri > Cichliformes > Cichlidae > Etroplus > Etroplus canarensis. The sequence goes on along the minus strand of VUQH01052216.1, from coordinate 21,048 downwards.
AATGGTGTATGTTATAATTTTACATGTTTGCAGTGTTTAACTTAACTGCTGTATCAAAGAAATTTTCCAATTTTGGGATGAATAAAGTATCTTATCTTATCTTAGCTTGGATTTTAAAAAAATCACAATGCTCACAACAAACAAGGCATTATGCTGTCTATAATTGGATTTGGTGATTTCTTACAGTTCTCTTTTGTAATATGAATGCCACATTTAGTGCATAAATGCCTACCACAACCTTGGTGAACTTTGGCTTCTGCAGGTGTTGCTAAGTAACAGAGAAATAAGCTTCTCTGAGTTCAAAGCATTTCATCTCATCCCATCTGTTTGAGCGTGTTTTATTACAAACTTTATGGTGTAATGGCTGGTCTAGTTTCATTTCTTTTTTACCCCTTAAATCTGATATTCTCTCTTGTGATGGTACTTGTTTAGGACAAATACACAATATTTATTGTTGCTTTTAAGTTTGATGTGGAACATACACTTTAGATGGAAGCCTTTGTGTGCATCTTCAGGACAACCGTGTCACAGATAGTCTTTCCACACTCTGCGGCCATTGTCAGTCAGATGTTAAGTGGTCTCAGCATTATCTGAGCCTTTGCAGACAGTTTGGAGTCAGCTCAATCAATCTTCATCCATTCTGTGCAGAAAAGCTTCCCCTTCAGCTTATTGGTGAAGGGCTTAGAGGAAGGGTGTTCACCAACACGGCAAAAAAGAAACTACCCTCGGTCATTCTGCATTGAATTTGAGCCAAGATGATGGTCCTGTCTGCCAGCAGTAGAAGAAACACATTTGTTAATACTGAAACATCTGAGAAGTGTTCAGTCTCTAGCCTGTGTGTTTCAAATGTATTGGTGCAAGTGAGAGCAGTGACAAAATAGATCTGATATTTTATGCAAGAAATCAACTTGTAGCCTTGCCATTGTGTTGCAGACTGAACAAAACCCTGAGTGATCCAAAAAAGTAGGCAGCTGCAAATTTTTTATATCACTTTTGCATAAATTAAATTATTTTGGGTGATAAACTAATTAACTCATTGTTTAGATGGAGGGGAAAAACGTGCAGCCCTGATGGGAAGCTCGGTATGTAAAATCAATTATTTGTGCAACAGCTACTCAAATTGCAGTGCGGTCGACTTCTCAGTGATACGTGCTTGCTGTCTATTCTGGAGCTTAATTAGTGAATAGACTGTTGATCACAAATTGCATTTACATTTAAAAAAATCCTCACACACTTATAAGGGATTAAGGCAAATACAGGTAAATATTTAGTATGCTGTAAAAACTTCTCTATATGAACAAAAGTATTGGGTCACGCCTCTTATTCATTGAATTCAAGTGCTTCTTTCAGTCCCATTTACACGTGTGTAAAATTCACCACCTAGTCATGCAATCTGCCTTTACAAACATCTGTGAAAGAACGAGTCGCTCTAAAGAGCTCATTAAATTCAAATGTCGTATTGTAGTAAGATGCCACTTTTGCAAAATTTCAGTTCATGAAATTATTGCATTATTAATGTGACCCCATGACCAAGAAAATTGATAGATGCCATTATTGCAAAGTGGAAGTGTTTAGGAATCACAGCAACTCAGCCAGAAAAAAAGACAACTGGTTGCTTTGCACACCGGTTCTCTGCTGACTCATTAACTGCAAAGTTCCGAACCTCCTCTGGCATTAACATCGGCACAAAAACCATGGAGATTCATGGGAAGGCCGAGCAGCCTTATGTAAATCTTACATCACCAAGCACAATGCCAAACATCAGATGGAGTGGTGTAAAGCATGCTGCCACTGCACTCTGGAGCAGTGGAAGTGTGTTCTTTGGAGAGATGAATCACACTTCACTATCTGACACTTTGATGGATGAGTCTGGGTTTGACAAATGCCAGAACAACGTTAACTCCCCGAGTCTACTGTGCCAACTGTAAAGTTTGGTAGAGGAGGGATAATGCCATGGGTATTTTTTCTGAGGTTGGCCCGGGCCCCTTAGTTCCAGTGAAGGGAAATCTTAATGCCTCAGCTTACCTAAACATTTTGGACAATTCTATGCTTTCAGCTTTGTGAAAGGGTCCATGAGGGTGTGGTTGGATGAGTTTGGTGTGGAAGAACTTGACTGGTCCACACAGAGCCCTGACCTCAACCTCAGTGAACACCTTTGGGATGGACTGGAATGGAGATCACTGTCTGACCTCGCAAACACTCTTCTGGATGAAAGGGCAAAAATTCCTACTCAGTATTCATGACTCTATATTAATACATATAGCTTTTGAACTCCTGTTGGTCTAATGTGTAGGTGGCCCAGTAATTTTTTCCAGTGTATAGTGTAAGAAAAATATACACTTAATCACAAGGAAAATTTAAAAGAATACAAAAATACTTAAGGAAAATATACTTTTGAGATATTGACATGTGTGCCCACCTGGATTCGAACCAGGAACCTTTCACTTATAAGGTGAATGTGTAAACTGCTGCACTACGGGAACACATATATTCTGCATTCTGTGTTCCTTAATTGCCTCCTAGCATAGAAACGAAAGCAGCTAAAAACAACAGGAAACCAGAGAAAGGATGATTATGTCCACAATCTATTTTTAAATATTCTGATGTTGTATTGGCATTTATTTTACAATTTACTTACAAGATTTTGTTTCTGACTGGACAGTTTTGTTCTTCCTTTGTAAGTTATTAAGACTGATTCATAGGTTATTAGTAATTTTGGCCCAAATTAAAACAAAAGAAGAAGAAGAATCTGTGTGGAAAAGGAAAGAGGGAAAATAATTATAGCTGTCTCCTTCCTGTAAATTCTCCTTCTTTAAGGATAATTTCTCATTTCAGCCTGGCATTTTTCCTATTATTAAATGCAGGGAGCTCTTGCCAGTCAATCCAATAAACTCCATTTACTTAACATTTTGAGCAGCATGCCGTTTCCCTAAACATACCCACAGAGCTACATAGCCACGTTGATGGGACAAAACACCAGGCTGCAATAACCTGAAATTCTTTTTTAAGCTGTAGAAAAGTCGTCAACTAGGAACACTGTGCTAGCGGCCTCACCTGTCTCCTACATAGCCACTTCTGTGGGATTTTCTTAGTTTCCTTACCCTTGAAGGTTAATAAGCATCGCCACAGGCATAACTTAGTCAGCATGTGCTTCCCCTGCAATGCGAGAGTGTGAAGAGTGTTTTTGTTTCTGCCTGGACGAGAGGGAGTATGAGAGGCTTTGGAGGTTGTGTTTTTAGAGATCATGTTGTTGAAAGCCCTGTGGGTAATTTTGTTGAACCTTTGTTCTTGTCAGACTTTTTATACTAAGGTATTACACACCATCTAAAAAAAGGTTGATTTGCCTGAGGAGCACACACCTGGCATTAGTTCAGTTTGCACTTGTCATTTGATTTTTTTTTTTTTACTGATGGGTTCATTGCCCATAATTCTGTTTTTTCTTCTCCTGCAACTTATCTCCACATTTATCTTCCCTAAAATCATCACTGCTGCTTAAATCTAACATTCCTCTTGCTTCCTGTTGATTTCTGATATAACTGAATGTCTCTTTCCTTCTACCCCTCTTATCTTGTCCACATCTACCTGACTATATTCCTTCTCACTTTTCTTTCCCTGTAGGTATTCTTTTCAGGATGAGGAGGACATGTTTATGGTGGTGGATCTGCTCCTCGGAGGAGATCTACGCTACCACCTCCAGCAGAATGTGCACTTCTCAGAGAGCACTGTCAAACTCTACATCTGTGAATTGGCTCTGGCTCTGGGATATCTCCGCACCAAGCGCATCATACACAGGTAAGAGGTTTTCTCATAAACTGACCTTTTTAGCTAATCTTGCCAATGACCGATGAGCTCAGGTATCGGTGAGACGTCCCTCCACAGTCCCCAAGAATTGCTTCTTCTCCTATTGCATTAGTCAGAATTTAATCAAACTTAGATCAGCAGGCCCAAATGGAATCTGCTGGTTTTTTCATAGTTTTCTGTGGCGACCAAGGGGGGAAATCTGCAGAATGTTTTTTGCTTGTTACATTATCAATGATTAGTAAAAAAAATATAATCATTGTTTCCTGAGCAAAAACACTGATTTAGTTAAACAATAAATCAACCTAATTTTTTTTCAACATTACGACAGGCTGAAATAAACATCAACTTAGCTTTTGAATTTAACACTAATTTTATCGTGAAGATTTCAGGACGTGTTGTCAGGATAGCTTTTTCACGCTGATCAAAGTCACAGCAACATACACCAGTGACAGAGAGGCGGAAATGCAAACATTTACCTAGCAGTATGTGCCTCTTCAAACTTTGTGGAAAAATCAGTGGAATTTTGCAGGCCCAGATTCCATTACCTAATGGATTTTCACTCAAACTGTGGCCCAGGTCAAGGTCATCTTTGTTGTTTTAAGGTTACTTTTCCATTTTCACAAGAACTTCTACGCCTCCAACAGTATTGCTCAGATTTTAGTGAAACTTGCACACAAGAGCACCTAATGGGTCTTCACCCAAATTGTGCTCAAGTTCAAGGTCATATTTGTCATTTTTAAAGACATTTTTCCATCTTCACAAGAATCACTACTTACTAAGAGTATTAGTCTGGATTGTAGTGCTCATAAAATGAGTGTTTGTGTGTGCCCCTTTGCCATGTATACTATATATATATATACTATACTCTATATATATATATATATATATATATATATGACATTTCTATTTTTGTTTGAGCTAGGTTAGGGCTGGTCAAGAACTAGGGCCATTGTTGTAGGGCCATTTGCAAGCCTCCTTGACTTCTCAGTGGATTTTAACCCTAGTACTGCCAGCTATGCGACCAGCTAGACGCCCAGCAGTGAATGAAAACACCGGAAGTGATAAATATATATAGACGACCGGCAGTACTCAAAACTTACCTGGGACATCAGTATATTGAGGTCCTGCAGTACTAGGGTTAATTAATTTAATTTATTTTATTTGGATCCCCTTCAGTTTCAGCAGTGCAGCAGCTTTTCTTCCTGGGGTCCACAAAAAATACATATATATAAATACATATATACAGACACGTAACACCTTAACAAAACAAAGCAATAACTCAAACATGCACGTGCATGTACTCACTCACACATCAAACAGCTCCTTACAACACAAATTGTACCCTGTATTGGGTAGGCATTTTGGTAAAACAACACAGCAACATGAATAATTATATTTAAACATGACCAATCTATTACCAAAGCACACGCTTATACAAACACACACACACACACACACACAAACCGATATTTTTTCTCGACAGTAAATTCCTTGCTTTCAGAACTCGATATGAAACTGTTCTTTTAATTCTCATTAATTTGTGCAATACAGCCAACCGATGACAAAAAACATCACTTTCTTTATGTACTTCTGTGCTTCACACATTACAATAACCTGTGAATTGTGATGGATCATGAGCCAGAGGAGTTTTAATTTAATATACCATAGTTTTGTCATAACCTCTGATAATGCAATCAAGGTTTTTTGCTCTCTGTGTCTTTACAAATAACAGGATGGAAATAGTCTTCGACTGATTAATCTGTTATTTCAGTACATGTCCTCTTTCTGCTTCCCTGTGTCATTTTTCACTAGAGCTGGGCTTTGAGTACTCTTGTTTTCTCCTTGGGTGTCCTCTTCCATATAATTTTCTAATATGACTGTTCCACCACTGTGCAAGGTCAAGATGTCTTGACATTAAGGTCCTGCCTGACACAACAGTTTACCCTGAGCCATAGACTATGGGCACCATCAAATGTGCCAGTTCTGTCTGTATTGCTGTGTTGATTCCTTATTCAATTTGTAAAATGCAACATAAGTGCATTTTAAGCAGAAATATCTGCTGCTATGGCAAAGCCACAACTCACATGGACCGAAAAAGCATGGCTACTGCCAAATGTTATTATTTTAAGTTGCTGAATAACTCAAAAGTGCTTGGGATATCCCATTATTACTTAAGGTATATTGCCAAAGTGCATTAAATACATTGAGTGTGCAAAAGATTAAAAACTGCCTTACTCATACATAACATACCAAACTATAGCCATGCTGTATCATGCGAGAAATATATGAGCCAGCCTAAAAACTTTCATTTTTCTTATGCCTCCACTGCAGAAGCATTATGTTTTCAGGTTGTCTGTCCATCCAGCTGTCTGTTACAAATCGTGTTACACTATAGGAGCTCCCTTGTTTGCTGGATCTTTACCAAATTTTGTGTGGTTAATACCTATGATGGGTAGAAGATGTGATAACATTTTTGAGATCAAGGCTTTCAAGAACAATGTAACATGGTCATCAGTGAAAATATCATTGCCACCATGAGAGCTGAGTGGGCTGCTGGACCCTTGTTTGGCTAATCATCATGATAGGTTGAACAACTGATAACATCTTTGAGGCCTGCGTCAGTCCATCTCTCCTTTACAAAATGTACCACTAAAGGAGCTGACTTCCTTGCTTGATTTTTTCTAAACTTTGTGTGATAAATACTTACGATGGGTAGAACATCTCATAACATTTACAAAATTGCGGTGTCAGAGGTCATAGTCTCACAGGGTCAGGTTTAAGCCGTAGGCAAACTGGCTGAGTTCTAGGCATTTCATTGACCTTGCCATGCTTTGCTTTGCATTGCATGCTTTTTACACATGTCAAATAAAAGAGCATATGATAAGACATCTTTTTTATTAGTTTCATATAAGACTTTCTATTTAGTGTTCCTTTCGTGTTTACTCTCATTCATCAGAGAGTGAAACTATTTGCCATAGAGTACAATGCATGTTCCTGAAGAGCAGATTATTTTAGATGTGGTACATTTACGAAAGAAGAAAATTTGCAAATTCTACCAAAGCAAAACACAATACTCATTGCCTTTTAATGCCTCTTATGCAATGTAAATGCGTACACTATTGGCATGCAATACAACCTTAGTAGACTATGAATAAGTCACTCTCACAAGTGATGTTCACTGAGGCATTGTAATTTCTATGTTCAGTCTACTGAAGACCTTGAATCCATACAGACTTGGACCTCTATTTAGAGTTTATGTCCTGATACAAACTGTCTTTCAAAGAGGACCTTAAGGAGAGCAGCCAGACAAACTGTCTTCACTGGACTGATGGAAAAATCTCCTTCATAAAAAACAGTTTTCATAATGGCTCAGCGGAATAAATCATCTTTCACTGATTTTATTTATTGATTTCAGAATACAAACGGAGTTTAGAGTCAGTGTGGAAGGACAGCATTGATGAAATTTGTTTGCTCTATCAGACAGTAGTAAGGATGGAACAGCAAAAACACTTCATAAAATGCTTTCTCTATGTATCAGTCTCAGGAATTACTCCTCCACTCTGATGACTGTGCAAAGAGGTAAACATGGAAAGAGAGACTTCTCAGATCATGACTAATAGGAAACATCACTGCAACAGAGAACACTAATTTATCAACACCCTCAGATAACAAATTACACCATTTAATGTTAAGCAGGCTACTTGCTCTTGTCCACGCTCTTAAACCTCCACAGGAAGGGGAGGAGGAGGATAAAGTCCTTGGATTAATAATCTGCTTATTCATTCTGCCTATTGAGGGATATGAATATTTAAATTATGTTTTCTATTTTAGTCCCGGAGAGGACAGACTTGCCACTTGATGCGCAGGTGTTGGGGGCGTTTGTTTAGATGGAATCAACATCTTTTCAATCTGCATTCATTAGCTTCAAATAGGAAGAGGAGCTGAAAGTAACTCTCAGCTCATCTGTATGGAAATTGAATATATAATTTCCTCTCTCAGATGTGGACGTGCTGACTTTGGTTCACTAAGTGAATGCGTTTCAGAATATGTTTGTGTGTCTGCACCTGTCTATATGTGTATAAATGCAGGACGTACAAATTCTCCTTCCGCTGGTCTTTGATGATAATGACAGGAGTAATGATGATAATGACACTAAGCACATGTGCATGAAATGTTAATTATGTCATTCAGAAGTTTGATCATGACAAAGAATATACTTAGGAAATACTTTTTTCCATATGATAGCTCGATGTCAGCTTTCAGTTAAGTCCATAAGTTTTGGGACAGTGATTGAAGTGCAGACTTTCAAAGGCTTTCATAAAGGAACTGCATTAACTAGGAATTACAACCATTTTTATACATACTATAGTCACCCATTTTTCAGAGGCTCAAACCTAACATTATTTTAAATACAAGAATTGTCTTTAATACTTACATGAAAGTAAGTATTAAAGACTAAGCGGTAGACAACGAGACGAGACGAGACTTACATGAAAAGTTGACGACAGCCTGAAGTCATTAGATAAGATAAGATAAGATAAGATAAGATAAGATAAGATAAGATAAGATAAGATAAGATAAGATATTCCTTTAATAGTCTCACAGTGGGGAATGTGTTTCAACATGAAGACAAAGTGACAGCAGCGCACCAGTAATCACTAGTGAAATCACACCAAAAAGAAAAAAATATGTCCATTATTATTATTATTATTATTATTATTATTATTATTATGTAGATCAGATTAATATTACAAGGAAGAAAAACATACCATAGGTTTATGAATTCAATCCATGGGCCTATGGACATCACCAAATGCTGTGCTTCCTCACTTGAGATGCTCTGCCAGGCCTTCACTGCTGCTGCCTTCAGTTGCTGCTTGTTTGTGGGTCTCTCTGCCTTCAGTTTTGGCTTCAGTATTTGAAAAGCATGTTCTCATGGGTTGAGATCAGGTGACCGACTTGGCCATTGAAGAATATCTGTTGCCTTGGGATGGACTGTTTTTCCTTCAGCATTTTGCTGAATCTGGGTAGAGAGTACAGGCATGTACACTTTGAAACTCATCCTGCTACTTCTGTTGGTAGTCACATCATCAGTTAACACTAGTGACCTGGTCCCACTGCCAGCTGTACATGTCCATGCACTAACATTGCCTTTGCCTTGTTTGGCAGATGATGTGGTACACTTCAGATCATAAGCTGTTCCTTTCCTTCTCCATGCTTTTCTCTTCCCATCATTCTGGTACAAGTTCATCTTGGTTTCATCTGTCCAAAAAAGTATTTTTCCAGAACCGTGCAGGCTCTTTTAGATGTTTTTGAGGAATATCTAATTTGGTCTTCCAGTTCTTGAGTTGAACCAGTGGTTTACACCTTGTTGTAAACCCTCTGTTTTTATATTCATGAAGGCATCTATTGATTGTAGACTTTGACAATGAGACGCTTTCCTCCTTGAGAGTGTTCTTGACTTGGCTAGATGTTGTGAAGGATTCCAGGACTTTAGCTGTTTCTTAGCTGTTCAGTGCATCCATTCTTTTTGAGAACGTTCCAGATTGTTGTTTTCACCACTTCTGAAGTCTATGCTGTTATTTTGGTTTTTCAGCCTAATAATGGCCTCTTTCAGCAGTATCAACATCTCTTTTGATCTCTTATTGAGAGTTTCAGTGAACAGCTACTAACAGTCGCCGAGTACAAGTTCAGCTATGAACCTATTTGCCAGTCAATTGCCAATTACTTTTGAGCCCCAGGTTTAATTCCTGGTGGGGACAGAAGACCCTCTCATAATAGAGGTCACTCAGAGTTGCTCAGAGCATATATATTTTTGGTATGTTTTGCAGCCCATATGAGCAAATGTATTATCTGTACAGTATGTCCATAGTCCAATACATAGAGAATAGTGTATTGATTTTTTTCTGTTTTAAAGCGAAAAGTACACCACGACTGAGCAGAGGCATGAACTTTGAATTTATATGTGCATTTTGTATCAACAACAAATGCATGTTTTATAGCAAAAAAAAAATCCTTTATAGGATAATGTGCATTTTTACCAAATTCTTGAGTATTTATAATTAAATACTGAATTGATTAGATTTCCATTGGGTAAATAATTAAAGAATAGCAAAATTGTAGGTTTGTGGTATGTCCTGTTTAGCTGTTTTTAGAGTTTTCAAAAAGCTTAAAATGAATAACATTGTTCTGGAGGTTCTCAAAAACAGTGTGCAATCTGAGATCAGGTTTGTAGTAGTAATGATACATAGAGTATTGTTAGCATGCTAGTTGGTATTGTGGCGCTCATTTGAAAAATAAATATCTATTTCCAGTATAAAGTAATGCAAGGGCTTATACTGACCCTTGTGGCATTTCTGTATCTCCTGGGTTCTATAGGCCAAAGCACATTTTGATGAATAAAGCACTGAAATTAATAATAGAAGTATACACTACATTTATATTACATTTTGGTGCAATTTGAGATAAGGGTAAACATCTTGGCAGTACCTAGGTCTATAAATATTATGGGTTCCACAATAGCAAGACAACAGCAGTGACATCAACAGGCATCTCAATAATTTTTAGTAATGAGTACTTGCACTGTATGCCACTATATGGCAAATATAAACAATCTCATAGGAGTAGGAACAGAGAATTAATAAGAGTAACAACGGCACTTCAGCTCATCTTGGCAGAGCCTGAAGGGAAAATATAAGTGAGTTCAGTGTCATCAAGGGACAATAGAGAAACCTCTAAGCATGAAGTCTGACGCAAGGTGGAAGTCAGTTTAATTCCACTGTGTTATTAAATTCAGATTAATATTACCATAAAAAACTTAGATAAAACTTTGTTATTGTATATGGTAAATGAGCCTGCACGTACATAGTGTTTTTTTCTCTAACTGAGTGCTTTATTATATGCCTTTAAGCACATTTAACTATCATGCACACATTTACACGCTGATTGATGTTGTGGGGTTCAGTGACTTGCCCAAGGACAATTCAGAGAACCACCAACCTTCCTGTTGGAAGACGACCTTATTATCAAAGGAGCTACTTTTTAGGCAAGTTTTGACCAAAAACAATTGTTTGGAGCCGCAAAACATATTTAAACTTTGTAATGAAGATGAGACTATTTGACTACAGCTACTTTAACTTTGTATTTTTATTAGAGTTAATATTTTTTTGCAGTCATAAAATTATAGAACTAAAGTGAAGGAATTTGTTTCCTTTTTAATTATTTTTTATTTCCAACAATACAGAAGAAGCAGATATTTTATTCTATGTTTTTATAAAATAAATCACTGTCTGAATGTGTGGTTAAATTTGGCTATTTTGAGTAGTCAGTAAGACTAGAAAAGTACTATATACAGTCATGTGAAATGAAAAGAAACAAGAAGAAAATTGTTTTTCTTTATTATTTGCTATTCAAATTATTAACAGAAAAGTCCCTTTTTTGGTGTTTAAAAAAAAAGCAAAAAACTGGAGGTTTGACAGTAAAAAATAGGACATATTCAGTGATTTTCCAGAATTTCTGTTAATTACAGTGTAAAGTCCTTTATTTCTTATAGTGTAAGCTCAAAGAGCCATGCTCACAAGTTTCTCTGCATTACTACAGCAGCATTTCTATATATTGTGCAAGATGTAGTCTTAAATTTGCATTTCTTTTTCTTAAAGCATCTGAGAGATTTAATGTGTAGTTAAACATCTTTACACCAAAAGTAAGGGAGAACAATTTAGAGGTGGTTTTTCTTTATGAGTAAGTTATAACTTTACTGAGCTGGCCCACTTAATTCAGTTAGGTTGCATGTGGTCCACAGTATAAAATGAGTTTGACACTCCTGTCCTAAATAAAAGAAGAAAAATAATCAAATTCCATTGAGTGGCATTCATTTGAGTATATAGTTTAAAATGTAATAAAAGAAATAGTTCTTTCCATCTGGTCATTATATAAACATGTACTGTATCATAATATAGATCTTTATAATGATATGAAATTTTGGTCATATTGTACAGTATATGTTTATTGCCATCAGATATCATTTTAACCAGCCAGTATACTCAGATACACTACATCAGCACGCTAGCTGGTCAGATATCTAACTGCGCCATCACGTCCTTTTTGACATTAGGATTAGGGAGAGCTTTATCCAACCATTTCTGTCTGATTCTGAAAACAACATTTGGTTGTTGGCTTTAGAACATCTAACAATTTTACAATTTTTCCTCTTTTCTCTGATGGCTGTATATAACATAACAAATTTGTAACAAATGTGTACATTTGTTATATTGCAACACACTTTGCAATAAATCAAGTACTTTATATTCATTAGTAGCAGTTTTACGTGATAGATTTTTTTGGCAATGGTGCGTGTATTTCATTTTTAGTTTTGTCACATACTATGCCTGGTGAACCTAATTCAGCATTACTTAATATTTAACATAAACTTCTGTGGGGAGTTTGAATTATTTACAATAGGCTGAGTCTTAATTGGATGACATCTTCAGAGACTAGATAAGTCTCTCCAAACAAGTGGAAACGTAAATGGCAGGTGTGTGTGTGTGTGTGTGTGTGTGTGTGTGTTCTGTGGTTGTTTACCTCACCGCATCCTCTTTGACTTAGGCAACAATTATTTCTCAATCCTCAAGTGCATTTCAGTGTCTCTTGGAATCCTCGTAATGGAAAGACTTACATGTTGTCAACTAGCTTATGCTCTTAACGAGTCAATATGTCACAGTGTTTCATCTAGGAAACAGACTGCCCATTAAAGTCGTTAGGGGACTAATTGTTTGGCTTTTATCAAACTGACAGAGATGGGAAGTGGCACTTAGGACAAACCACAGTTTAAGGTTGAATCACACAGGTATGAATCATAGCATATGCAGTATAAGCTTACTGAAGAACACATTGGTTTGAAGCAGCAATAATGAGCTGCATTTGTTCAAAGCTGTTGAAAATTACACAGACTGTATAAAAAGGAGCATTTTTGTCATACTACTTTAGTAATATGTCACGGCATTGGCTGCTATTGCAATGCATGCCCTTATGGATTATTGTACCAAAGTTGCTTTTTCTGTGCTATGCATTCATTATCTGTACTGCAAGTGTTATAATGGGAAAAAGTCATTTTAACAATAGATATTTTATAAATAATATACTGATAGATAGCAGTATTATTAACCCCTTGAAGAAATGCCAAATCTTTTCAAGAATAAAAGGCTGTCAATGCTGTATATTTGTCTTGAGCTCCTTTAAGACATGAGCTCCTTACCTTTTATATCATCTGACAGAATCTGAACGCTGATGCGTCATGTCACTTTTCCACCAAAGTTACAAAGAAATCTCTGTCAGCCATACCTAATCACATTTGCCTAGCACTTCCAAAGTGGCACAAGTCTGAATTGGATGTCCTCACACTATCACTAGATATGCATGGGCCTTTCGGTCAAAGTCCCTGCTGGTAGCCAGACTGTCGTACAGTACAATGAGTTATTAGCCAAGCTCAAGCCAAAACCCCACAAGGGCATTAGCTAGCTGCAGTTTGAGTTGGCTGCTCACTATGATAACAATGAGGTGCTGGACATTGGCTTGGACAATACATGGTTTATCGGAGGATGAAAAGGAGGGTTTCTTTTGGCCAATATGCCATTTAGCCAGGTTGGCACATTTTATCGGGGGTATGACAACATCATGGACTCTGTGTAAATGATATCTATGCTGCAGCCAGTTGGTCATATCTTCAGCCTCTTCTGTTGCTCAGTTTGTCCGTGTGATGTTTACAATCCATTAGAGTGATGGGGGTTTGGCTCCAGTTTGGGGACTGCTCTGCACAGCATGAACATATGTCTCATATAATGTGTGTTCTAGCATGTGAACTGACCGGGAATAGAAGGGACCCAAATGTTTGGTCTGTGACTTATGTGTCCTATAGAAAAGAAATGAGAGACAGCACCTGGTGCCTTACTTCACATCTGTGCTTGGTGAAGAGGGTCAAACTGAGTAACTAAAGGATGGCTGTAATGTACATAAGTGCAGGTGGGACTTGACATATGTTATCACAGATCATTCTATTTAAGCCCTGAATGGAGGCGTCTTCAGTCAGGCCTCAGAGGGATGTAATATCCAATACAATATAATTTGTACATTGTTCTTTTCCTTTGGGAAACTGATGTGTACAAGCTGTAAGATTAAGATGTTGTCTTTGATACATTTTCAGTCCTCCCAGGTAGAGGGAACATTTCAGAGCCTGTGTGCAATGGGCAAGGGCATATCTCACTTGCTGCAGCACAGTGCAGCACACAGAAAGACTGTGCTCATAGTGGTGTAGAAAACTTAATGTTCAAAAGTAAAACTAAACTCTTCTGTTATGATATATAGGACATGTTACCTACAAAAAATTCAGGTGTTTCATTTACTTCCATTAGCACAGGTGTATAAAAACAAGCATATAGCCATGGAGTCTGTCGTTACAGACATTTGTGAAAGAGTGGGTGTTTCTGAAGAGCTCACTGAATTCAAGTGTAATACTACAATAGGATGCCACTGTTGCAACAAGCGAGAATGTGCAATTTCTTCCCTCCGAGATATTCCACAATCAACTTTAAGTGATATTATTGCTAAGCGCAAGTGTTTAGGAACCACAGCAACTCAGCCACAAAGGGGCACGCATTGTAAAATGACAGAGCAGGGTTTCAGAGTGCTGAGACTCAAAGTGCTTAAAAGTCGCCACCGCTCTGCTGGCTTAATAACTGCAGAGTTCCAAACCTCCCCTGGCATTAACATCAGCATGAAAACTATGCTCAGGAAGCTTCGTGGCCAAGCAGCAACATGCAAACTTTCTATCACCAAGCATAATGCCAGCTGTTGAACGGAGCAGTGTACAGCATGTGACCACTGGACTCTACAGCAGTGGAACTCTGTTCTGTGGAGTGAAAAGTCTTGCTTTTTTTAATTTGGCAGTCTGACAGACCAACAGTAAAGTTCAGCGGAGGAAGGATAATGCTATGAGGTTGTTTTTTGGGGGGTTGGCCTGGACCAGTTAGTTCAAGTGAAATACTAAAGGTTCAGTGTGTAAAAATTAGCAACATCTACTGGTGAGAATGCCAAACTGCAGCCACAGAATACATGTCCTATACCCCCTCCTTTTCGAAACACCTACAGTAGTCGTCAAGGAATAAAATGAAGTCTTCTGCAACGGTGTCCAGGAGTACTTCCTGTCCAGAGGTTTGTGTATGTAGCTGTAATTAAGAATTAGAAATGCAATTGAACAGAATAAGATTTAGGAATTAGATTTAGGAATTATGCTGCAAAAGTAACAGATTATAGCTGATGAATAATGATAGTCATTCTACATTTTGATAGCATTTTATTCTTAACATTAGCTAGTTGATTTTTATGCTTATACAAGCTACAACGCTGGGCATAATACCCAGCATTTAGCAAGACAGGGACATTGTGTATTTTTCCACGCTCGCAAAGTGAAAGTGTCTTTTCTCACTTACTTTTCTTCCTCTATACTTCTTTGGTTTTGTTATGAGTTATGTCTTCCTTGTACAGTCAGTTACTTAACAGCTAGCATTTGAGTCTGTTTGTTCCTTCTGAGCTACTGTAGAAACACTATGGTGGTGATTGGTCCACACAGAGCCTCGACCTCAACCCCATCCAACACATTTGGGATGAACTAGAACAGAAATGCTCTTCTGGCTGAATTCCCACAGACACACTCTAAAATCTTGTAGAAAGCCTTCTCAGAAGAGTGGAAGCTGTTATAGTTGCCAAGGGGGTAACAACTAATGCCTATGGATTTATAATGGGATGTCATTAAAAGCACCTGTGGATGTAATATATATGTGGCTCAAAGTTTTTGTCAATAAAGTATTCGTCATTCAAATATTGATTAATTTTAAGTTAACCTTAAAATGTTCCATGTCTGACTGACAGAAAGTCATTATTTTAATAGACCATTGAAGCCAGCAATATTATGTATCCAAAATCTGAAAAGTGCTTTAATCTAATCAGGTTCTATGAAAAAAACAAAACTGCATGCGAATCCAAAAACGGATATACAAAATGTAGTTTTTATTGTTGTCAGAAAAATATTTTAAAAACATGTTACTAAACTGTCTGAGTAAAGACACTTCAAAATGCAGGTCTTACCTTAATCTGTTCAACATTAGGTAAACATTAGGTAAACAAAGGGGCGACATAAACGAGACATTTTGAAAAACTTTGATCAGTTGGAACTAATGACTTCAGGCTATGTCATGAAGTCAAAAGATAATGAAAGACTGAGCCTCTGTTTGCCTTGGCCTTTGTGTGGAAACTGGCCAGTCTATTTATTCAGATTGCTTTTTATTTTGAAATGAACCGAAGTGTACTGCGACCCAGCTGTTGCAGCGGCAAGCCCATTTCAGCTAAAGAGGATTCATATTTGCAAGCTCTGATCTCTTTCCCCATCTCCTCTCTGAGCCACTTCTCTCTCACATGTATACACACACAGTACACACTACCTTTCCCTCATAATCCCTTTCATTATTGCTGTTTTTTCTCCTCTTGTGCTATTTTCTCTGCCTAGTTGTATTTCTCACCCATGCTCTACTGTCATACATCCTTATTCTTTAGTCTTTGTTGTGCAGGGTCTGTTTCTCTCTCAGAGGGAGTGGCACAAGCATAGCTCCGCTTCAAATAATTTATATGCTCTTTCATCCCTCTTTCAAGCCTTTTTGCCAAGCTGCCGATTGGGAATATGGTCTTAATTCACCTATCTGCTTAAGCAAAGATGAGAGGAAGAGGATCTTCTTGTGGAAGTTTCCTAAAATAGAAAATATGGTAAATGTATGCATGGATGCAAACAAAGGCAGTACTCTTACTCTCCATCAGCTGTGGAGAGCATGAGGAGCGTTTGTCATGTCTTCAAGTGAGGTATCCTTTATTCATGAAGTGTGTTAATGTTTTATTTTCCAGCAGAAGAAGAAAAAAACAGGCGGGAGGGAAGAGAGAAAGTGAGAAATTATATGCTCATATTTCATACATGCAGATTAAGGTGCCAGCTGGTGATTTCCACCACAAAATGGTGAATTGAGCATTATCATTGTTGAAAATCTCCTCCAGCTCAGCCCAGCTCACAATAGCAGATTAGGTGATGGGAGGAGGTTTGCGCTCTGAACGTGATAGACTGTTTACAAGCAATTCTATTCTAAAATGATCACTAATTGCCTGCTTGTGTATTTAATACTCAAACGTTGTGGAGAATAGAAGAGGAGAAGAGATTTTGGGGAGAATGCAGTGTATTCAGGAAGTGATGAAAAACAGACTAAGAGACAAAAAGAAGGTGATAATAAAAGAGTCAAAAAGCCAGGCAGAGAGGGTGGAGAGAGATGACATTTTTTGTGACTCTCTGAATGTTTCTGATTCAGTGAATTATTCATCACTGGTAATTGTGATGTGAGTTTTGCCTTGGATCTTTAGTGCCGACTGGCTGCTTCCAGCGTCTGCTTGGCACTCACAAAAAATCTCCAAGTCCGGCAACTTGTCAAGCCCTACTTTGTTAAGCGGCCACAGACAGTATTTATTGATGAATAAAGAATGAACATCTCCCAGTTCAAGAGCTGGCACAAATAAAATAATGTTTACTCATGTGGATAAATAAGGCGACCGACACACACACACACACACACACACACACACACACACCTGTCCCAGTCTCACACTTGTCAGAACTGCTTGCCATTAACAGAAAGAAGAAAGGGTGGATGAGAGATGCAGCAGTTTGTTGGATTGGAGCTGTTAGTCTCTGTGGACCAAGTTGGGCTTTCAATTCACGTTCAAAGGCAGCGGCTGTCTGACTCGCTCTTCAGTGGCTGGTGGGCGTGGGTGTGAATCTCTGAGTGTGTGTATATTTTTACACAAAAACTCCATATAGCTGTGTTCATGTGTGTTTATGTGTGTGTTGCTTGTGTGATGTAGCTGAACTGAGGGCTTTCTAGGGCTTCCAGAGCTCCTTCACACTCCTTTGTGACAGAGAGGGAGAGGCACAATCTCCAGCAGCTCTCTGCTTTTATTCCAGAGAGGAGAAGCTACTAAAGCAGCCAAGCCCTGAAAGAGCCTGTGATTAAACTGCCAGCAATCTATGTCCAGAAAACCAGTAACACCAATTTCACTGCGGCAGCCATGGATTGCTTTCCTCTGAATGTGGAAAACAACAAGACTGGAGATTTTGTATCTATGAAATTTGCATTTTGTCCAACGCCAAAAAGTAAAATGAAAAAGAGGGTGATGTTAGGGTGGGAGATCAAAAAATTCGTAAAAATAAATAAATAATAATTGAATCCAAGTATTTTCTTTAATTTTTTCTTCAATGATTAACCAATTAAAGTAATCAAAAACATGATGGCCAAATTAAATTATAAAGAAAATAATTGTTGTAGCTTTTGCAGGAAAAAATGTGGCATCAGTGTGGTAAGATGCACTATGTGGACAAAAGTATTTGGTCACACTTTTTAATCAACTACTTCAGTTGTTTTGTTTAGTTTTATTGCCACAATTTCATAAAATTAAGCATCTAGCCATGCAGTCTGACTTTACAAACATTTGTGAAAGAGTGGGTCATGCTAAGGAGCTCACTAAATTTAAGCATTGTACTGTGATAGGATGTCACCTTTGTAATAAGTCAGTTCTTGAAATTTCTTCCCTCTTAGACCATGATAAACTTTATTGGTTTTATTGCAAAGTGGAAGCATTTAGGAACCACAGCAACACAGCCACAAAGATACAGACCGCGTAAAGTTACAGAGGGATGAGACGCATAGTGCATAAAAGTCGCCAATGCCCAGTAATTGCAGAGTTGAAAACTTCCTCTGGTATTAGCATCAACACAAAAACTGCGTGCCAGGAGCTTGATGGCATGGGTTTCCATGGCCGAGCAGCTGCATGAAAGCCTTAAATCCCCAAGCACACTGCCAAGCGTCGGATGAAGTGGTGTAAAGCACGCTGCTGCTGGACTGAGAAGTGGAAATAAGTTCTGTGGAGTGACAAATCACACTTTTCTATCTGGCAGTCTGATGGACAAATCTTGGTTTACCTTTCTGGCTGAATTATGCCAGCTATAAAGTTTGGTGGAGGAGGGATACTGCTGTGAGGCTGTTTGTGTGGAGCTGACCTAGGCCCTTAGCTCCAGTGCCGGGAAATCTTAATGCTTCAGCTTACAAGACATTTCGGACAGTTCTATGCTTCCAACTTTATGGGAACAGTTTGGGGAAGGCCCTTTTCTCTTCCAGCATAACCGTGCACAAAGCAAGGTCCATAAAGGCGTGGTTGGATATGTTAATATAGACGATCTTCACTGTTCTGCACAGAACCCTGACTTCAACCCTATTCAACATTTTTGGGTTGAACTAAAATGGAGGTTGTGAGCCAGGCCCTCTCATCCAACATCACTGTCTGATTTCACAAATGCTCTTTTAGATAAACTGGCAAAGATTCCTACAGACACACTCCAAAATCTTCTAGAAAGCCTTCCCATAAAAGTGGAAGCTCCTTGGGCTAGTTAGGGGGAACTAGCACCAATACCTATAGCTTTAGAATGAGATGTCATAAAAAGCCTGTGTAGGTGTACTGTATAGGTGGCCCAAAGCCTTTGTCCATATAGTCTAATTAGTCTAATTAGTCTTGTGTTATTGATTGCCATTTTTAAATTGTTTTGATCAGACTGTTTCTGTAAATCAATTGACAATACAACAAATACAATAATAAATCCAATTATAAATAATACATACTTTTTGTGGGCAAAACAAACAAACAAAATAACTCTTGCATCATATGGGCACAAGAGTAAGAAACAAATCTGACAATGTTCTAAACTAAATGAGTTTCTTGTTAAAAAAGGATCTGTGTGGGCTGATTTTAGACTGACTTATCTTAGTGTTTTTGTCATCACATGTGCCAGATTATTTGTCACTTTTATTACAACAATTCAGAACAAGTCTGGCTTAATTCCCTGAAAATCCCTCTGGGAAGCCTTTTTGCTTTACAGTTCACATCTAGTGTAAGCAAACAGTATGACAGGTGTGGTTCTGTTTTACTTGGCTTCTGCATGTATGATTTTGTGAGCTGTCTTAATGGCCTGACTGTGGTTGTAGTGTAGTACGACCTGTGTGTGAGTGTGCATAAGCCTTTTTTCTCAGGTGTGTCGGCCTGGTCGAGTATCAGTGCCGTGTCATATGACCAGGTACAGGGTTCAGTTACTCCTCTGCCTCTGATAGCAGGCTGTAATGAGGCCATTAGATCCTGCTAATAGCTTGTAGGGCCAGTCAACTGAGAGAAAAGCTAAGGGGATCAGCTTTCACTGAACTACTCCGGGTCTCCATCACATTCCTGACTCAGAAGAGCCCCACATTTTTACCTCCATTGTTCACTTTTTTTGTTTCTCACTTCATCCCTTTTATCTTACTTGCTCCATTTGCTTTTTGTATCTCTCCTTCTTAATTTGCCCATAGCTCTCTCTATTTCTGCCTCTCTTTCTTCTTTCTATCCCTCGTTGTCTCATGTGCACTTCAGTTAACTTTCTCAATATATCCCTTCAGAATATCACAATACTGTTCATTCCGTGCTTTCTCAAATAGTCACTGTTCCCACAGTCCCCCCTAATTTATGCTCTCGCTTTTTATCTGTCTTACAGGGCAAATGTATATCTTTCTGACTTAAATGCTCTTTGGTGTAGCTGGAATGTCTCAAACTAGTTCTTCTACTTCATAATTTTTTTATTGTTATTTTTACTGCCACTATTTAGATTTATTGTGATCTGTAGTGAGAGTAGGGAGGAGGTGGAAGAGAGCCTGGAGAGGTGAAGGTATGCACTGGAGAGAAGAGGAATGACAGTCAGTAGAAGCAAGACAGAGTACATGTGCATAAAGGAGAGGGAGGTAGGCTGAACGGTGAAGATGCAAGGAGTAGAGGTAGTGAAGATTGATGAATTTAAATACTTGGGATCAAGCATCCAAAGCAACAGACGGAGCACAAGAGAGGTGAAGAAGAGAGTGCAGACAGGGTGGGATGGGTGGAGACTAGTGTCAGGGGTGCTTTGTGACAGAAGGATAGCAGCAAGAGTAAAGGGGAAGGTTTACAAGATGGTAGTGAGGCCTGCTATGATGTATGGTTTGGAGACAGTGGCACTGACAAAAAGACAGGAAGCAGAGCTGGAGGTGGCAGAACTGAAGATGTTGAGATTTTTCTGGGAGTGACCATGATGGGCAGGATTAGAAATGAATA